>KV015589.1:188382-200269 GCA_001598015.1 Dorcoceras hygrometricum
AATGTGTTATCTATTTTCTTTGGTGCAAAATGAACATTTTCTTGCAAATAATTGAACTTATAGTTCACAAGGACAGTGGCATGGGAGTTTGATTTGTTACAGGGAAAAACACTTGAGTAGGCATGGTTCCCACGCCTAAATCTCAAAAATTTACTTAAAATCCCCTGCTACTATTTTGATTTGCAAAAGTGCTACATAAATGGAGAATTTAACCATCCTCTCATACCAGCCATGACATTTTGTAAAGTTTAAAATTGCTTGGCCGCGCTTGGTTGACAACTGATCGGACCTCTGCACCTTATGAACTCTAGAAATGAGAAATCAGTCCTTCAAACAAATAGCAAAGGCTGAAATCTTGAAATCAGAATTAGGTTCTCAAATCACAGGGATTAGAATTAGTGGTCCTATGGATTTTGGGGCGTTACATTTAGTGAATGCCATATCCTTAGAATCTGAAGAGAAAATTAAATTGGAAGAGGTACATGTCGTAAGAGAATTTCCAGATTTCTTTCCAACAAATGTCTCAGGTTTACCTCCAAATCAAGAATTAGATTTACCATCGATTTAATACCAGAAGCCGCTCCAATTTCGAAGCCTCCTTATAGACTTGCTCCTAAGGAAATGAAAGAACTAAAGGACCAGATTCAAGACTTATTAGACAAAGGATTCATTAGACCCAGTACCTCACCTTGGGGTGCACCAGTGCTGTTCGTGAAGAAGAAGGACGGTAGCATGCGTTTGTGTATTGATTATAGGGAATTAAATAAATTGACGATTAAGAATAAATATCCTCTCCCTAGGATAGATGATTTATTTGATCAACTACGGGGAGCTGCTGTATTTTCGAAGATAGACTTGAGGTCTGGATATCATCAACTTCGCGTAAAAGAAACAGATGTCTATAAAACAGCTTTCAGAACAAGATATGGCCATTATGAATGTCTAGTTATGCTTTTTGGGTTAACAAATGCGCCATCAGTGTTTATGGATTTAATGAATCGGGTATCTCAACCTTATTTAGACAGATTTGTCATTGTATTCATAGATGATATTTTGATTTACTCGAAGAACATAGATGAACATGAAGAACACCTTAGAGAAATTTTGCAGATTTTACGAAATAAACAGTTGTTTGCTAAATTTAGTAAGTGTGAGTTCTGGATTGAAAAAGTTGTCTTCTTAGGCCACATTATTTCGCAAAATGGAATAGAAGTAGATCCTTCTAAAGTGGAAGCTGTTCGAGATTGGCCTGTGCCTAAGAGTGTCACTGAAATCCGTAGTTTCTTAGGACTTGCGGGTTATTATCGAAGATTCATAGAAGGGTTTTCAAAGATTGCTGTTCCATTAACAGCTTTGACTAAGAAGAACGTTAAGTATAATTGGACTCCAAAATGCCAATCTAGTTTTGAGAAATTAAAACTTGCGTTAGTTGAAGCCCCTATTTTAACTTTACCGTCAGAGAAAGGGAACTTTGTGATCTATACAGATGCATCAAAAACAGGGCTAGGAGCTGTTTTAATGCAAGAAAGAAAAGTAATCGCTTACGCCTCTAGACAGTTGAAAATCCTTGAGAAGAATTATCCTACACATGACCTCGAATTAGCAGCGGTAGTTTTCGCATTAAAAAGATCTGGAGACACTACCTTTATGGAGAAAAATGCGAAATCTTCACAGACCACAAGAGCCTTAAATATTTCTTTACCCAGAAAGAACTCAACATGAGACAACGGAGATGGCTTGAATTGGTTAAAGACTACGATTGTGTAATTAACTATCATCCCGGTAAAGCTAATGTAGTAGCAGATGTGTTAAGTAGAAGGAATGTGGGGTTGGCACAGATCTCAGTTCAGATTCCTCTAGCATTGGAGATTAACAGATTTGAATTGGGAATAGTTAATAAGAAGAACACTGCCAAGCTATCAGTTCTTACGATCCAATCAACATTAAAAGATAGGATTAGAGAAGGTCAAACGAAGGATGATCAACTCCAGAAATGGAAGAAGCAAGATGAAAACAGAGGAACAAATTTGTATGTGTTGGAAGAAGGAATTTTCAAATACCAAAATCGATTGTTGGTACCTCGCGCAGATAATTTGCGCAATGAGATTATGAATGAAGCCCATAAATCGCCGTATTCAATTCATCCAGGAGGAACAAAGATGTTTAAGTATTTGCAAGCTCTGTTTTGGTGGCCAGGAATGAAGCGAGACATCTGTAAATTTGTCGCAGAATGTTTAACATGCCAACAAGTTAAAGCAGAACATCAGAGACCTGCAGGAATGTTGAAACCACTTCCTATACCTATTTGGAAATGGGATAACATATCAATGGATTTTGTAGTAGGATTACCCAGAACAGTTCAAGGATTTAATGCAATTTGGGTAATAGTGGATAGATTAACTAAGTCTGCGCATTTTCTTTCTGTGAAGACAACTTATGATTTGAATAAATATGCAGAGTTGTATATAAAAGAAATAGTCAGATTTCACGGGATTCCAAGTTCTATAGTATCAGATAGAGATCCCAGGTTTACTTCAAGATTCTGGAAAAGTTTACACCAAGCCTTAGGAACGACATTAATTTTCAGTACAGCGTTCCATCCTCAAACCGATGGACAATCAGAAAGAGTAATTCAAATACTGGAAGATTTGTTAAGAGCTAGTGTTCTCGATTTTTCAGAAAGTTGGGATTCTAAATTACCATTGATTGAGTTTACCTACAACAACAGTTACCAAGCTTCGATAGAAATGGCACCATACGAAACTTTGTATGGCAGAAAATGTCGATCACCAATTCTTTGGGATGATGTAGGTGAAAGAAATGAAATAGGACCTTATATTATAGAAAATACTTCAGAAGCAATTAAAAGAATACGTGAAAGAATGAAGACTGCTCAAAGTAGGCAGAAAAGTTACGCAGACAATCGTCGAAGAGATCTGAATTTTGATATAGGAGATCACGTGTTCCTAAAGATTTCTCCAATGAAAGGTGTTTTGAGATTTGGAAAGAAAGGAAAGCTAAGTCCCAGATATGTTGGACCATTCCAGATCTTAGAACGAATTGGAACGTTAGCATATCGTTTAGCACTACCTCCTCAGATGTCTACTGTTCACAACGTGTTTCATATTTCAGCACTTAGAAAGTATATTGCGAATCCTTCGCATGTGCTTAGATATGAACCTATTCAGTTAGAACCAGATTTGAATTACGAAGAAGTTCCACACCAGATTTTAGCACAAGAAAATCGTAAGTTAAGAAGCAGAACTATTCCTATGGTTAAAGTGCAGTGGACAAATCACTTAGAAAGAGAAGAAACTTGGGAAGTTAAATCTGATATGAAGAGAAGCTACCCAGATCTCTTTAAGTAAGTAATTTCGGGGACGAAATTCTTTTAAGGGGGGTAGATTGTAACGACCAGATCTTTTTTTCATAGTCCACAATTAGTAAATTATGAGATTTGAGGGATTACAATGCTATTTTATTTCAATTCTTGAATTGGTCGAGTTTCGCATTTCATGTGTATGCCATTTAGCGTTCTTTCTTTAAAAGCTAAATTCAGATTCATAATACGTGCATCTAGGTTTCATGTAATGTTCGTATAGAATTCATGTCTTATGCAATGTTCAGCCTTCATTTTATTATGGGTTGATCTCAAAAATTTACTTAAAATCCCCTGCTACTATTTTGATTTGCAAAAGTGCTACATAAATGGAGAATTTAACCATCCTCTCATACCAGCCATGACATTTTGTAAAGTTTAAAATTGCTTGGTCGCGCTTGGTTGACAACTGATCGGACCTCTGCACCTTATGAACTCTAGAAATGAGAAATCAGTCCTTCAAACAAATAGCAAAGGCAGGAATCTTGAAATCAGAATTAGGTTCTCAAATCACAGGGATTAGAATTAGTGGTCCTATGGATTTTGGGGCGTTACAGATAGCTACGGCTGTTCTTCAAGAAAACCAGAAAGTTTATGCTCTGTTTTTACAAAAGCTGCGTTTACTGTAATTTTGATCCAAAGATGTTTTAGAAAATGGTTTAATGATGTTCGTTCATTGAATTCTTGAGTTTTTCAATGAGTTATTCTTCGAAGTAGCTCACAAGTAGCTTATTCGATCCTTTCCAGAAATTTCGTAAGATTCTTGATTTCTTCAGAAGAAGGTAACCGTGATAATTCATGTTTATCCACACGGTTAAGTATGAGATCTGGTTCTTATACCTTTGTTGAATTTCTATGATAAACAGATTTCGAAGAGTAGAGGTCTGTTTACGTGTTTAGTGGGATTCAGATTTCACCTATTAGTTAAATTCAGATTTCTCTTTTTTATATATGAGATCTGATATAGAGTAGGTTCCTTTCATAAATTTTTGACTTCTGAATTAATCGTTGACATCTGGTTTATTCGCTAATAGTATGACATCTGATTTACTCGTTTGTTGGGTAAGATCTGATGACGTCACTCATTAGTTGCGTTGACATCTGGTTGACCAACAGAGATCTGTTTTATTTCTTCTTCGATATGATTCCGATTTCTACTATTCATGAAAAACAGATTTCACCCTTTACTTCTTCAATGCTTCTTTGATTGAGACAGAAAGTATAGATTCGGATTCCTCATTCAATTCCAAATCATTTAAAAGATTGATTCGATTCAATTGACAAATTCAAGTAGTATCTTTGTTCAGTTTTCATTTTTGCAAGCTTTACAAGGAAATCCTTTACAGTTCCAGAACATCATTAGACGAGAGAAAACCAGTAAACGTATAAAGGGGAGAAAACAGATTTCATGAGACAAAGAAAGAGCAAAATGTTTTAAGAAATGTTTTAAGTTATGACAACAAAAGGGTCCCCAGGAAGGATTAGGATTACGGTCGACGGACTGTATACCCCTTCAAAATCCAAGGAAGGATAAGGATTATGGATTGACGGATCTATATACCCCTTCAAAACTGAGCAATAGTGCTAAGACTGATATCAGGATTTTGATCAAACGAAATGGACCAAATGTTTAAAGTGTTGTCATAATTTTCAGAAAATGAATGAAAAGCACAAGTGTGATTTTAATCACTGCTCTCTAAAGGATGATTAACGAAAATGTTTTCAGAATTGAGTTACGATTTATGCTTTCATTTACTTTCAGATTTCACAGTTCTGTTTTACGCTTGTTTATTCTTGAGCGTATTCAGTGTTTCAGACTCCAGTATGTTTTAGCTAGCGAAAGTTCATATGATTTACTTTCATTATTTCCAGACTTTACCTGCTGAGCCTTTGACTCACTAGTTTTCATTGAGTGCAGGTAATGAACAGTTAAGAGCTGGAGGGAAATGAACAGAAGGGAAGGAAGTGTTTATCGTGGACACCGGACTTCAGCATTTTCTTCCTATTCCAGATTTCATGGTTCCTTTTCGAATTACTTAGTATTGTACAGAAACCTTCGTTGTCGTTTTGTATCGTGACAGATTTCTAGTTTAGTTATTTGTAGAAATCTGTTCCAGACTTTGTTATGAAATGACGTAAACCATTTTGGTTGTTATATCAGATTTCTAGTTTCCGCGCCTTTTAATTGTACTAGCTGGTTCTCGATCATATCGTGAATTGGAGTATTAATCTTATTCCAGTCCAGAAAGTTAGTAGCGATCCATTAGTTCGATGTTTGAAAATTTTACGACTTTCATTTGAACCCCAAAATTTATAAATTTCGCTAAGAAAAGTAAGGGTCGTTACATTTGGTATCAGAGCATGGTCCTTGAGATAAACACACTTCCAGTCTGGGCAGATCTCTCCAGCCACTTCTAAATTGTGAGTTTTAATTCATGTTCTAACATATAGTAATCTCTCATAATAGAATTGTGGTGGATTTGGGCTACCCTTTACAGATATGTCAGGTCGAGGAAGAGGAAGGAGAAGTTTTGTAGAAGGGGACAATGAATCTGAGGGATTAAACCATGTCCTCAGCAGTATGGGTCAACTATTAGAACGACTAGTTGATCAAACCTCTAATGGGAATGGTCATTCGTCGAGTAGAGTTATTAGTAGAGAAGATCCTCAAGAGAAGTTTAGGAGGCAGAGACCTAAAGAATTTTCTGGCACTACCGATCCTTTAGTGGCAGAAAGCTGGATTAAATCCATGGAAGTAATATTTGATTATCTGCATCTATCAGAACTCGAGAGACCCCGGTGTGCAATCTATATGCTGAGGGGAGATGCTATGATGTGGTGGGAAGGAGCCAAGTTAACTGTGGACTTGGAAATGCTCACCTGGGAGGATTTTAAAAGGGTCTTCTTCGAGCAATATTTTACAGTTGATGTTCGAGAGCAATTGCAGAGTGAATTTCTAACTCTCAAGCAAGAAGGAATGGCGATGCGGGATTATATCCGCAAGTTCGAGAGGGGATGTTATTTTGTTCCATTGATTGGGACAAATGTAGATGCTAAGCTTCGTCATTTCATCAATGGGTTGAAGCCCATGATTAAACACGATGTTAGGTTGGCAGAACCTATGGATTATAGAGCAGCTGTTAATAAAGCTCTACGGGCAGAACAAGACTGGAAAGCAATCGATGATGAGAGGAAATTGAAGAGGCAAGCTTTCCAGCAAAACGATAAAAGGAAATTTAAGAAGCAAAACCACAATCAACAAGGATCGCAAGGGAAAGGACCAATTGCTGCACAACCAATCTCTGCTGTTCCAAATACAGGGAATAGACAGACATGTCCTATTTGCAAAAAGAATCATAAGGGGCAGTGTCTTCAGGGACAAAATGTATGTTATACCTGCGGTAAACCAGGCCACATGTCGAGAAGTTGCCCCCAGAAACAACAACAACTCATTACCAGCAGGGCATATGTGATGATTGCTGAAGAAGCACCAGCAGATACCACCTTGGTGACGGGTAAAATTTCTGTTGATAACATGTCTACCATTGTTTTGCTAGATTCTTGTGCAACTCATTCGTTTGTATCAAAAAGATTTTCTAAGAAATTGCTTATTAAACCAGTAGAGGTAAATGTAGGATACTGCGTTCAGGTTCCTACAGGAGAAAGTATAGTAACCAATCGAGTGATTCGAAACATAGAACTTAAGTTACAGGGAAATATTGTCTACGCCGATTTGATAGTTTTGCCTATGATTGAGTTCGATTTCATTTTGGGAATAGATTGGTTAACAAAGCATGAAGCTGTTATAAATTTTAAACAGAGGTCTGTTGATATTAAGATACCAGACGGGATTTCATTTTCATTCAAAGCTGATAACTTTGATAAAGCCTTTAAGATAATATCAGCAATGAAGGCTCAGAAGTATTTGAGAAATGGATGTTAGAGAGTTTTAGTGAATGCCATATCCTTAGAATCTGAAGAGAAAATTAAATTGGAAGAGGTACATGTCGTAAGAGAATTTCCAGATTTCTTTCCAACAGATGTCTCAGGTTTACCTCCAAATCGAGAATTAGAATTTACCATCGATTTAATACCAGAAGCCGCTCCAATTTTGAAGCCTCCTTATAGACTTGCTCCTAAGGAAATGAAAGAACTAAAGGACCAGATTCAAGACTTATTAGACAAAGGATTCATTAGACCCAGTACCTCACCTTGGGGTGCACCAGTGCTGTTCGTGAAGAAGAAGGACGGTAACATGCGTTTGTGTATTGATTATAGGGAATTAAATAAATTGAAGATTAAGAATAAATATCCTCTCCCTAGGATAGATGATTTATTTGATCAACTACGGGGAGCTGCTGTATTTTCGAAGATAGACTTGAGGTCTGGATATCATCAACTTCGCGTAAAAGAAACAGATGTCTATAAAACAGCTTTCAGAACAAGATATGGCCATTATGAATTTCTAGTTATGCCTTTTGGGTTAACAAATGCGCCATCAGTGTTTATGGATTTAATGAATCGGGTATTTCAACCTTATTTAGACAGATTTGTCATTGTATTCATAGATGATATTTTGATTTACTCGAAGAACATAGATGAACATGAAGAACACCTTAGAGAAATTTTGCAGATTTTACGAAATAGACAGTTTTTTGCTAAATTTAGTAAGTGTGAGTTCTGGATTGAAAAGGTTGTCTTCTTAGGCCACATTATTTCGCAAAATGGAATAGAAGTAGATCCTTCTAAAGTGGAAGCTGTTCGAGATTGGCCTGTGCCTAAGAGTGTCACTGAAATCCATAGTTTCTTAGGACTTGCGAGTTATTATCGAAGATTCATAGAAGGGTTTTCAAAGATTGCTGTTCCATTAACAGCTTTGACTAAGAAGAACGTTAAGTATAATTGGACTCCAAAATGCCAATCTAGTTTTGAGAAATTAAAACTTGCGTTAGTTGAAGCCCCTGTTTTAACTTTACCGTCAGAGAAAGGGAACTTTGTGATCTATACAGATGCATCAAAAACAGGACTAGGAGCTGTTTTAATGCAAGAAAGAAAAGTAATCGCTTACGCCTCTAGACAGTTGAAAATCCATGAGAAGAATTATCCTACGCATGACCTCGAATTAGCAGCGGTAGTTTTCGCATTAAAGATCTGGAGACACTACCTTTATGGAGAAAAATGCGAAATCTTCACAGACCACAAGAGCCTTAAATATTTCTTTACCCAGAAAGAACTCAACATGAGACAACGGAGATGGCTTGAATTGGTTAAAGACTACGATTGTGTAATTAACTATCATCCCGGTAAAGCTAATGTAGTAGCAGATGCGTTAAGTAGAAGGAATGTGGGGTTGGCACAGATCTTAGTTCAGATTCCTCTAGCATTGGAGATTAACAGATTTGAATTGGGAATAGTTAATAAGAAGAACGCTGCCAAGCTATCAGTTCTTATGATCCAATCAACATTAAAAGATAGGATTAGAGAAGGTCAAACGAAGGATGATCAACTCCAGAAATGGAAGAAGCAAGATTAAAACAGAGGAACAAATTTGTATGTGTTGGAAGAAGGAATGGTCAAATACCAAAATCGATTGTTGGTACCTTGCGCAGATAATTTGTGCAATGAGATTATGAATGAAGCCCATAACTCGCCGTATTCAATTCATCCAGGAGGAACAAAGATGTTTAAGGATTTTCAAGCTCTGTTTTGGTGGCCAGGAATGAAGCGAGGCATCTGTAAATTTGTCGCAGAATGTTTAACATGCCAACAAGTTAAAGCAGAACATCAGAGACCTGCAGGAATGTTGAAACCACTTCCTATACCTATTTGGAAATGGGATAACATATCAATGGATTTTGTAGTAGGATTACCCAGAACAGTTCAAGGATTTAATGCAATTTGGGTAATAGTGGATAGATTAACTAAGTCTGCGCATTTTCTTTCTGTGAAGACAACTTATGATTTGAATAAATATGCAGAGTTGTATATTAAAGAAATAGTCAGATTTCACGGGATTCCAAGTTCTATCGTATCAGATAGAGATCCCAGGTTTACTTCAAGATTCTGGAAAAGTTTACATCAAGCCTTAGGAACGACATTAACTTTCAGTACAGCGTTCCATCCTCAAACCGATGGACAATCAGAAAGAGTAATTCAAATACTGGAAGATTTGTTAAGAGCTAGTGTTCTCGATTTTTCAGAAAGTTGGGATTCTAAATTACCATTGATTGAGTTTACCTACAACAACAGTTACCAAGCTTCGATAGAAATGACACCATACGAAACTTTGTATGGCAGAAAATGTCGATCACCAATTCTTTGGGATGATGTAGGTGAAAGAAATGAAATAGGACCTGATATTATAGAACAGACTTCAGAAGCAATTAAAAGAATACGTGAAAGAATGAAGACTGCTCAAAGTAGGCAGAAAAGTTACGCAGACAATCGTCGAAGAGATCTGAATTTTGATATAGGAGATCACGTGTTCCTAAAGATTTCTCCAATGAAAGGTGTTTTGAGATTTGGAAAGAAAGGAAATTTAAGTCCCAGATATGTTGGACCATTCCAGATCTTAGAACGAATTGGAACGTTAGCGTATCGTTTAGCGCTACCTCCTCAGATGTCTACTGTTCACAACGTGTTTCATATTTCGATCTCTTTAAGTAAGTAATTTCGGGGACGAAATTCTTTTAAGGGGGGGTAGATTGTAACGACCAGATCTTTTTTTTTCATAGTCCACAATTAGTAAATTATGAGATTTGAGTGATTACAATGCTATTTTATTTCAATTCTTGAATTGATCGAGTTTCGCATTTCATGTGTATGCCATTTAGCTTTCTTTCTTTAAAAGCTAAATTCAGATTTCATAATACGTGCATCCAGATTTCATGTAATGTGCGTATAGAATTCATGTCTTATGCAATGTTCAGCCTTCATTTATTATGGGTTGATAGATAGATATTTAGAATGCAATAATAGCAGATGTCTAGTTAATTTCTACAAGCCAATTGAATCTTTGTTTTAACTAAAATTGTTCGATTTCAATGTGCATCTCTTTATTTTAAAACAGAGCACGCCTTATTGGAATTTGGCATATTGATTAAACGTGTCTTCCTTCATTAGACATTTTAAAGCATATAAATAGGATGTTAAGCTGCTTCATGCATCGTTATCTTCAAATTAAATCATTTAGAAGCGGTGCTCTCTTGGAAGAAGTCGAACAAAATCCTTTCAAAGTTTTTAAAAGAAACAGGCATAGAGGTTTGCTGGATTTGCTGCTGTTGTTGTGTTAAAGATTTCAGGCAAGTAAACTCTGTTTCTTGCTCACTCAATAGAAAGCATATATTCAATTCTGTTTTCTTATGATTATGTATGTTTTAAAGAAAAGGAAGATAGCTACGGCTGTTCTTCAAGAAAACCAGAAAGTTTATGCTCTGTTTTTGCAAAAGTTACGTTTACTGTAATTTTGATCCAAATATGGTTTAGAAAATGGTTTAATGATGTTCGTTCATTGAATTCTTGAGTTTTTCAATAAGTTATTCTTCGAAGTAGCTCACAAGTAGCTTATTCGATCCTTTCCAGAAATTTCGTAAGATATCTTGATTTCTTCAGAAGAAGGTAACCGTGATAATTCATGTTTATCCACACGGTTAAGTATGAGATCTGGTTCTTATACCTTTGTTGAATTTCTATGATAAACATATTTCGAAGAGTAGAGGTCTGTTTACGTGTTTAGTGGGATTCAGATTTCACCTATTAGTTAAATTCAGATTTCTCTTTTTTCTATATGAGATCTGATATAGAGTAGGTTCCTTTCATAAATTTTTGACTTCTGAATTAATCGTTGACATCTGGTTTATTCGCTAATAGTATGACATCTGATTTACTCGTTTGTTGGGTAAGATCTGATAGAATTTCTGAGTTTGTATTCTGCACATCTGCTACAACTTTCTGCAATCTTCAAATTGTAAGATTTTAAAGTTTTATAAAAGTTTTAATTCAAGTTTCTTTCTTCTGTTTATTTCTTTGCTTTAAATTTTATGATCCTGTTTATATTTTGGTATCAGAGCCATGGACTTTAATGAATTTAGAAACTCTTCATCCTAGAGTTATTAAGACTATCATAGATCAACTCTCAACCTTGTGTCTAGGTGGTTGGAATTATGTTGGTAAGCTGTGATTCCGTTGGTAAGCCTGTGTTGGTGTTCCCGGTCTGCGTTCCCATACTACCACACTAAACCATAAGTGTTAAGATTAATCTGTCATAGTCAAGATGGCTTTAAGATTAGGAAATCTACTTTCGTTAGGATCTACCTCTAGATCTCAGAACATAGTTCAAAGTACAGAAACTCATATGCCTATCGATTACTCAAATTGGACTATTCCAGAAGAACAAATAGAAAATATATACAAAATAGGATTCACAGATTTCAAAACGGCCTTTTCTGTCAAAACTCATGAAGAAACCTTATCTATCCAAGAAGACTCTCAAAGTATCGCTCTCTTAAA
>KV015589.1:200369-213639 GCA_001598015.1 Dorcoceras hygrometricum
GTGGATCTTACAGATCCAATGATTCTAGATTCTTTAATACTAGATGTTCATATCCAGGGAGATGAATTTCATCCCTGTAAAAACTTTGCAATAATTTACTGAGTCTACTTCAGACTTCTGTCTTCTCAACTAAATCCTAAATACAACAGACTACCTTCTTCGAAAAAAGAAACACTTCTGTTACAAATAGATGCTGAACGACCTACGGTCTTCACACCAAAAAGATTAAAATGGAATGAAATAACCATTCCACAACAATTCATAATTAATACTCCTCAAATACCAAGAAATATAGAACGTAGAGATATTTCTCAAATAATTGAAGAAGAAGATGGCAAAATTACAATTAAATTCAATTCATCTAAACAACTTACTCCTACTCCTGTTTTGAGAAGATCTCAATCACGACATTCATTCTCAACTTTTTCTAAATCTACTTCAAAATATGATTTTGTTACACCTATTCCAAAGCCAAGATCAGGCCCTTCATCACCTCAGAATTATTCTCCTCCAACATATCCTTCAATCTCCAGTATGGTCATGATGATCACCCCTGGAAAAGAATTCAACCCGGATTTCGAATATTTAAATGAATAAATGCAAGATGCATTTCATAATGAGAATATAAAATGGTATGATAAATTAGATAAATATATCAAAGACAATATTCATAAAGAATGGGTTCAAAAAATGAAAACACTAAAATCACATATCCCTTTTTATACATTTTTAACAATATTTCTATCTGCCGAAGGTATTCATGATTTCCAAAATAAATCAGTCATTCAAGTCAATACAACCCTTCATAAAAAATGGACTCTTAGTAACAATGAAACTGTTACTGTTATTCATCCACCCCTCCAATCCTTACAATTGCATACTGTCAAAGGCGATGTCATTGCTGATCCTTTTAAGCGAGGACGCAATGACAAAGAACCTGTCAATGTTGACGATATTAATAAAATTTTCCAACAAAATAATTACTCTAACCAAATCCTTAAAACTATAGCTAATCAAGTAGACAATATCTCAAATAATCTACCCCAAGCAAAACCATCAATCTTTAATGATACCACCTTTTTTCCAAACAAAACCCCTTCCTATTGAAAAAGAAAAAAAAATAAGTTTCAATACTAATACTGATTTCCTTTTAAATAAAATCTCTACAAAATTGTCAGAAATTGGAACCTCAGGAAGCAAAATCAATTGTGTTGAAACCAATCATATTCAGAATAATGATTCTGAGATCTCCAACACTTCTGAATCTAACTCAGACTCAGACGAGGAAGTCAATATCCTTGAAAATCCTTTTACGGATGAAGAACATCAAATTAATAAGATATATAATAGACGTAGAAGATTCAACAATAATTATAATAATACCACTCGTAATTACTATCAACGGCCTACGCCTGTTGATATTGGTTAGGAAGAAAGAACCCAATTCAAAAGCACAAAATATGATGGCCAATCCATAGTTGAATGGAATATCGATGGTAAATCTGAATATGAAATCCTCAATACCTTGCAAGAAATGGGTATGGCTAGAGCAGCCTATAAGATCAAAGGTCAGGATGAAGAAACGGCTACACTCTTGATTATTCAAGGGTTAACAGGCCAACTAAGAAATTGGTGGGATAAAGCCTTATCCCTAGACGCAAAATTAAATATCCTAAATCATACAATTCAAAATGAAGATAACAACGGTATTATTACTGAACAAAATAATTCATGTGAAATTCTAATAGTTACTATCTCCATGTATTTTATAGGAAATCCAAATGAATAATTTAGTTCGTCAAAAATCATCCTAACAAATCTTAAACGTCCATCTTTATCTAACTATCGTTGGTATAAAGATGTTTTCCTAACTCAAGTTCTTCGCCGAGAAGACTCAAATATGTCCTTTTGGAAAGAACGTTTCATATGGGATTACCTCGCCTTTTCGGAGAAAGAATAATTCATAAATTAAAAACTGCCGTATGAAGTGAAGACATTCCTTTCGAGGACATGACTTTTGGCCAACTATTTGCCTTCATTAAAAAAGAAGGTTTATCATTATGTTCCGAACTCAAACTCCAAGCCAAATACAGATCTGACCGTACAACAACTCGTAAAGAGTTGGGTAGTTTCTGTTCAATGTTCGGATTAATGAACATAGATCCTCCTTCTATAAGAAGGAAGAAGAAACAAAAAACTTTTAAATCATATGATAGAACATCAAAATTTACTAATCCGAGAATCCGTAAATATAAAAGACCTAACCCAAAGTCAAATACATTAAAATGTTGGAATTGTAACCAACCAGGACATACGTCAAATAATTGTACTAAAAAACCAAAGAAACCCCATAAAAAATATTATAAAAACAAAATTAATGAATTAATCGATGATATTCCCAGTGATACTAGTACTTCCACAAAAGAAGTTAATCTCCTTAAAAAACAAGTTAATCAACTTCAAAAAGATCTTTTTTCTTTAAGAGAAAAAGATTTAGAATTAGAAACAAAATTATTACTCATTAGTTCAAACCAACCTACACCCGAAAATATTGATGAAATCAATCTAAATCCCCTTAATCAAACATCACCAAGTAATTTCATCAACTCTATACAAAAAATTGAATTTCAAAAATGGTATGTCAACATAGATCTCGTTATCAATGATTTCAAAATCACTCTTATCGCCCTTGTTGATTATGGGGCTGATCATAATGTTTTTACGCGAAGGCGTCATACCCTCAAAATACTATGAGAAAACAACAGAAAAATTATATACTGCTAATTCAAAACCTCTCGATATAAGATACAAATTATCAAATGCTCACATCTGTAATAATGGTCACTGCTTCAAAAATGTATTTACTCTTGTTCGAGATATATCACAAGATATGATACTCGGCACTCCTTTCCTAACACAAATATATCCTTTCCAAGTTAATGACAAAGGTGTGTTTACCAAAATCCATGGTCGACATATCCTTTTTCCTTTTATTACACCAGTTAAGCAAAAAGAAAATTTATTACTCCAACATTCTTCAATATTTAAACAAATAAATATTATCCACCACAAAAAACAACATATTAATTCTTTAAAAGAAGAACTCACTTATCTTAAAATACAAGAACAGTTACTTGATCCTCAAATTAAAAAGAAAATCACAGAATTAGAACATTTTATAACAAATCAAATATGCAGTATTAATTATAAATTGTTGTGAAATGGTTATTTCATTCCATTTTAATATTTTTGGTGTGAAGACCGTAGGTCTTTCAGCATCGATTTGTAACAGAACTGTTTCTTCCTTCGAAGAGGGCAGTCTGTTGCACTTGGGGTTAAGTTGAGAAGACAGAAGTCTGAAGTAGACTCTGTAAATTATGGCAAAATTTTTACAAGGATGAAATTCATCTCCCTGGATATGAACATCTAGTATTAAAGAATCTAGAATCATTGGATCTGTAAGATCCACAGAGAAATTTGGTGAACAATTAAAGTATATTGGTCCATTACAGATATTAGTTTGTATCATAGACAGTAGGGGTGTTTGATATTTCTTAAGTCTTTTGTCTCTTAGAGCTAAGTAAATTGGAGTATCAACTCCTATATGAACTAATGGTTTAACAGCTATTTGGATTAAACCAAAGTGTAGATATCGATAATTCTTTTGAATATATTTTTGAATTGTGGTGTTGTTTAAGAGAGCGATACTTTGAGAGTCTTCTTGGATAGATAAGGTTTCTTCATGAGTTTTGACAGAAAAGGCCGTTTTGAAATCTGTGAATCCTATTTTGTATATATTTTCTATTTGTTCTTCTGGAATAGTCCAATTTGAGTAATCGATAGGCATATGAGTTTCTGTACTTTGAACTATGTTCTGGGATCTAGAGGTAGATCCTAATGAAAGTAGATTTCTTAATCTTAAAGCCATTAGCAGATGTGCAGAATACAAACTCAGAAATTCTATAAGTGCTCTAAATTCGCTCTGCCAATGTAATACAACAACTCTCTATTTATAATGAAAGTATTTTGAAAGCTTCCAATGGAATCCCACGGCTGGCTTCCATCATACACGTCTTTTGAGGTGGCTTGCATGATACAATAACTTCTTTTGACTTTTCTTGCAAGTTGTCTTGTACCATACTCCACTTTTGAGCTGGCGTTTCGTCTTCTTTTGATGATTGCTATTGAGTGCTTCAGTTGTCTGATTTTGATAATAAGATGCTGTCGGCCATAAAGTATTTGAATAATGAAAAAGTTGGCACGCGTTTCACCGGGAAACTTCTGGCCAAATGAATAAAAAGAAGGGTTTTTATTTTTGTTTATTTTTTTTGTTTTTTTTTTGAAACTTCCTTTGATTTTAGAAATCAAAGGGGTCTTGAGAAGCTGGTCCTCCGTATGGGTCAGAGGAGACTGATTCTTCAGACTTGGCTGATTTTGAGGAGCATTGGGACATGAATTCAAACAGGCGGTTTTGAAATTCTGGATCATTTTTGAACTGTTCCCAGAAAGTTTTTTGAGCAGAATCAGCAGTAGGATTAGCTGTTTGGGAAGTTTGGGTGTTTGTTTGAACATGTTTCTTTTTCTTTTTGTCTTCGGGTGAATATTTGGGTAGGTGGCCTATAGCAAGGAAATGCCTCACCACTATGTCATTGCAGATGTGAGTGTCATACTTTCCCCACCATTTGATTTTGTGAATCCGAACCAGCGAATAAGGCACCGGTTCAGGATAAATTTTTGGAAATCAAAATCCCAGGCAAAAATCCAGGGAACCTTGAATTGGGCATGGAATTTCAAAGGTTTTTGATAATTTGGTAGGCAGGAATTTTCGGAGAAAATTTCTAAACCTTTCTTAACATCTTTAGGAAGAATAGTTGAATCATATCCCATGAGTTTCCACCACTCATAGAACCAAGTAGGGAAATTTGTATCACAACCAGAATGAAAGGTGAAAAACCAGGAATGAGAGAAAGGACAGAAATAAAATGTCCTAAACCAAGCAAGTTTGTAATCAAAGTAATTGAAGGTTGCAGGTTGGAAATTGACAGAGAAAGGACGAAATGTGAAATTATTAATTGGTTGTTCAGAGTCATCCCATTGGGTGGAAGAGATGACCTGTTTGATGATACATTTGGAATAGTGGATATTATGCTTGAGATCTTTATGGTGGACGATTTCCACGGAATCGGTATCCACTAAGATAAACTCATACAATTTTTGATTTTTTACGGATTCTGTGGTTTCCCAGAATTGAAAGTTGACAAAACGTCTACGCAAGTAATCTTGCCTTTTAACCTGTTGGGGTATCTCCATGAAAGGAGTAAACCAAAGATTTTCAGGCCATGGTTTATGAACGTATTTATGATCATCATTTTTGTCTTGGGGGTTTTGAGGTGTGGTTTGAATTTGTTTTGAAGAAGAGGCCAGAACTGATTTGTAGGGCAGTTCAGGGACATTTTGAAGAGGGCTATATCGATTAAAATTTGAGGTAAGGGGAGTAAATTGACCAGTAGGTCTTTGAGAAGGGGTTTTTGTAGATGCTTGAGGAGAACAGAGTTGGACTAACTCTTTTGTGGTTTGAACTTTGGGTAATAATCCTTTGCAGTTTGAATTTTCTGCCTTTGAGGGTCCATCTGCAAGAAAATTTTGTTTTCCTTGTAAAAATTCTGTGGTTAGGAAGTCAGGAAGAGAATTATCTTCCCCTTTGATAAATTCGATTTCAAAATCAAAAACAGAAAGTATGGCTTGCCACCGAGCAAAAATTTGTTTTGAAACAAGGTTTTGAAAATCTTTTAAATTACTTCCTTTGCATATTTGCAATCAACACGTAAAAGAAAAGTTTTATTAAAAAGATCATCTTGAAATTTTGAAATACAAAGAACAATGGATAAAATTTCTTTTTTGATAGTTGAATAATTTTTTTGAGGTCCGAGCCAGAGACCTGAATGAAATCTAACTAATTGTTCATGGGATTCTAATCTCTGTTTGAGAATACATCCATAACCTATGTCAGAGGCATCAGTTTCAACTATCATGAAATCTATGGGGTTAGGTATGCCTAAACATGGTAATGTTTGAACTTTAGACTTAATATTCTTGACTATACTTGTGTGGATTTCAGTCCATGGTAAAGGTTGACATATTTGGCGTAAATTAGGAAAAAATTCTGCTATGTAATTGAGACAGCCTAAAAATCTTTGAAGTTGATTTTTATCTTTAATTTGATCAGGGAATTTTTCAGCAAATTGAATAACTCTTTGGATTGGTTTAATTAGTCCTTTTGTTATATCATGACCTAAGAACCGGATTGAAGTTTGAAATAATTTCATTTTCTTTTGAGAGAGTACGAGACCATTTTGTTTAATGATTTGGAGAATTTATCTGAGATGTTTGAAGTGTAGGTCTAAATTATCTGAGAATATAAGAATATCATCTATGTAAACGATACTGAAAGAGCTATAAGGATTGAAAATGTCATTCATAATTCTTTGAAATTCAGAAGGAGCATTTTTGAGTCCAAAAGGCATTACGTTCCATTCGTAATGGCCAAAAGAAACTGTGAAAGCTGTTTTGTAACGATCTGCTTCAGCAATTTGAATTTGCCAGAAACCAGATTTGAGATCAAATTTGGAGATATTTTGGCGGAATGTAATCTATTGATTCTCTTTTATTTGGAATTGGATATCTGATCCATTGAAGGACCTTGTTGAGAGGTTTATAATTGATGACCAGTCGTGGAACTCCATGTTCGAGTTCTGCTTGTTTTACTACGTAAAAGGCAGAACAACTCCAAGGTGATTTTGAAGGTCTTATCAGTTTTTTATATAAGAGATCTTGAATTTCTTTTTGGCAGTGGTGCAGAAATTCTTGATTAGAGGTTTATAATTGATGACCAGTCGTGGAACTCCATGTTCGAGTTCTGCTTGTTTTACTACGTAAAAGGCAGAACAACTCCAAGGTGATTTTGAAGGTCTTATCAGTTTTTTATATAAGAGATCTTGAATTTCTTTTTGGCAGTGGTGCAGAAATTCTTGATTCATTTGTATTGGGCGAGCTTTTGTGGGGATGTACGTTCATTGAAAACCTTTTCGTAAGGAAGAGTTACTATATGACTTTTTAGTTCCCAGAAGGCATTTGGAAGTTCGCTGCATATTTGATTTGTTATAAAATGTTCTAATTCTGTGATTTTTTTTTAATTTGAGGATCAAGTAACTGTTCTTGTATTTTAAGGTAAGGGAGTTCTTCTTTTAAAGAATTAATATGTTGTTTTTTGTGGTGGATAATATTTATTTGTTTAAATATTGAAGAATGTTGGAGTAATAATATTTCTTTTTGCTTAACTGGTGTAATAAAAGGAAAAAAGATATGTCGACCATGGATTTTGGTAAACACACCTTTGTCATTAACTTGGAAAGGATATATTTGTGTTAGGAAAGGAGTGTCGAGTATCATATCTTGTGATATATCTCGAACAAGAGTAAATACATTTTTGAAGCAGCAACCATTATTACAGATGTGAGCATTTGATAATTTGTATCTTATATCGAGAGGTTTTGAATTAGCAGTATATAATTTTTCTGTTATTTTCTCATAGTATTTTGAGGGTATGAAGCCTTCGCGTAAAACATTATGATCAGCCCCAGAATCAACAAGGGCGATAAGAGTGATTTTGAAATCATTGATAACGAGATCTATGTTGACATACCATTTTTGAAATTCAATTTTTTGTATAGAGTTGATGAAATTACTTGGTGATGTTTGATTAAGGGGATTTAGATTGATTTCATCAATATTTTCGGGTGTAGGTTGGTTTGAACTAATGAGTAATAATTTTATTTCTAAGTCTAAATCTTTTTCTCTTAAGGAAAAAAGATCTTTTTGAAGCTGATTAACTTGTTTTTTAAGTATATTGATTTCTATTTGTAAATATTTTGTAGTAATTTGTTTCAGAATACTTTGTTGAGGATATTTGTCGAACAGAGTGCTTAAACTGAAATGTTCTTTGACGGGGTCTCGTTTTGAACTTGATTCTTCTATTATTAAGTCTTTTAGCTTATTAAGATATTGTTTTTGGATTTCTTGATCAGGTATTTGTTGAACTAAATCTAATATAGCTTCTCTTTTATCTTTGGAAATTACACATAAATGGCAGATACCCTTTGAAGGTTGTTGACTATCAGATTCGGTTTTTCATCTTTTGTGGAAGTACTAGTGTCACTAGGAATATCATCAATTAATTCATTTATCTTTTGTTTGTTATATTTCTTATGAGATTTCTTTGGTTTTTTAGTTACAATTATTTGACGTATGTCCTGGTTGGTTACAATTCCAACATTTTAATGTATTGGGTTTTGTAGTAGGTCTTTCATGTTTACGGAATCTTGGAGTAGTAAATTTTGTTGTTCTATCATATGATCTAAAAGTTTTTTGTTTCTTATTCCTTCGGATAGAAGGAGGATCAATGTTCATTAAGCCGAACATTGAACAGAAACTACCCAACTCTTTACGAGTTGTTGTACGGTCAGATCTGTATTTGGCTTGGAGTTTGAGTTCGGAACATAATGATAAACCTTCTTTTTTAATGAAGGCAAATAGTTGGCCAAAAGTCATGTCCTCGAAAGGAATGTCTTCACTTCATACGGCAGTTTTTAATTTATGAATTATTCTTTCTCCGAAAAGGCGAGGTAATCCCATATGAAACGTTCTTTCCAAAAGGACATATTTGAGTCTTCTCGGCGAAGAACTTGAGTTAGGAAAACATCTTTATACCAACGATAGTTAGATAAAGATGGACGTTTAAGATTTGTTAGGATGATTTTTGACGAACTAAATTCTTCATTTGGATTTCCTATAAAATACATGGAGATAGTAACTATTAGAATTTCACATGAATTATTTTGTTCAGTACTAATACCGTTGTTATCTTCATTTTGAATTGTATGATTTAGGATATTTAATTTTGCGTCTAGGGATAAGGCTTTATCCCACCAATTTCTTAGTTGGCCTGTGAACCCTTGAATAATCAAGAGTGTAGCCGTTTCTTCATCCTGACCTTTGATCTTATAGGCTGCTCTAGCCATACCCATTTCTTGCAAGGTATTGAGGATTTCATATTCAGATTTACCATCGATATTCCATTCAACTATGGATTGGCCATCATATTTTGTGCTTTTGAATTGGTTTCTTTCTTCGTAACCAATATCAACAGGCGTAGGCCGTTGATAGTAATTACGAGTGGTATTATTATAATTATTGTTGAATCTTCTACGTCTATTATATATCTTATTAATTTGATGTTCTTCATCCGTAAAAGGATTTTCAAGGATATTGACTTCCTCGTCTGAGTCTGAGTTAGATTCAGAAGTGTTGGAGATCTCAGAATCATTATTCTGAATATGATTGGTTTCAACACAATTTATTTTGCTTCCTGAGGTTCCAATTTCTGACAATTTTGTAGAGATTTTATTTAAAAGGAAATCAGTATTAGTATTGAAACTTATTTTTTTTATCTTTTTCAATAGGAAGGGGTTTTGTTTGGAAAAAAGGTTTTGCTGTGGTATCATTAAAGATTGATGGTTTTGCTTGGGGTAGATTATTTGAGATATGGTCTACTTGATTAGCTATAGTTTTAAGGATTTGGTTAGAGTAATTATTTTGTTGGAAAATTTTATTAATATCCTCAACATTGACAGGTTCTTTGTCATTGCGTCCTCGCTTAAAAGGATCAGCAATGACATCGCCTTTGACAGTATGCAATTGTAAGGATTGGAGGGGTGGATGAATAGCAGTATCAGTTTCATTGTTACTAAGAGTCCATTTTTTATGAAGGGTTGTATTGACTTGAATGACTGATTTATTTTGGAAATCATGAATACCTTCGGCAGATAGAAATATTGTTAAAAATGTATAAAAAGGGATATGTGATTTTAGTGTTTTCATTTTTTGAACCCATTCTTTATGAATATTGTCTTTGATATATTTATCTAATTTATCTTACCATTTTCTTTTCTCATTATGAAATGCATCTTGCATTTCTTCATTTAAATATTCGAAATCCAGGTTGAATTCTTTTCCAGAGGTGATCATCATGACCATACTGGAGATTGAAGGAGATGTTGGAGGAGAATAATTCTGAGGTGATGAAGGGCCTGATCTTGGCTTTGGAATAGGTGTAACAAAATCATATTTTGAAGTAAATTTAGAAAAAGTTGAGAATGAATGTCGTGATTGAGATCTTCTCAAAACAGGAGTAGGAGTAGTTATAGGTGTATTAAATTTGATTGTAATTTTGCCATCTTCTTCCTCAATTATTTGAGAAATATCTCTACGTTCTATGTTTCTAGGAATTTGTGGAGTATTAATTATAAATTGTTGTGGAATGGTTATTTCATTCCATTTAAATCTTTTTGGTGTAAAGACCGTAGGTCTTTCAGCGTCGATTTGTAACAGAACTGTTTCTTCCTTCGAAGAAGGTAGTCTGTTGTACTTGGGGTTTAGTTGAGAAGACAGAAGTCTGAAGTAGACTCTGTAAATGATTGCAAAGTTCTTACAGGGATGAAATTCATCTCCCTGGATATGAACATCTAGAATTAAAGAATCTAGAAGCATTTCTTCTTTTGAAGAAGGTAGTCTGTTATATTTGGGGTTTAGTTGAGAAGACAGAAGTCTAAAGTAGACTCTGTAAATTATTGCAAAGTTTTTACAGGGATGAAATTCATCTCCCTGGATATGAACATCTAGGATTAAAGAATCTAGAATCATAGGATCTGTAAGATCTACAGAGAAATTTGGTGAACAATTAAAATATATAGGTCCATTACAGATATTAGTTTGTATCATAGACAGTAGGGATGTTTGATATCTCTTAAGTCTTTTGTCTCTTAGAGCTAAGTAAATTGGAGTATCAACTCCTATATGAACTAATGGTTTAACAGCTATTTGGATTAAACCAAAGTGTAGATATCGATAATTCTTTTGAATATATTTTTGAATTGTGGTGTTGTTTAAGAGAGCGATACTTTGAGAGTCTTCTTGGATAGATAAGGTTTCTTCATGAGTTTTGACAGAAAAGGCCGTTTTGAAATCTGTGAATCCTATTTTGTATATATTTTCTATTTGTTCTTCTGGAATAGTCCAATTTGAGTAATCGATAGGCATATGAGTTTCTGTACTTTGAACTATGTTCTGAGATCTAGAGGTAGATCCTAACGAAAGTAGATTTCTTAATCTTAAAGCCATCTTGACTATGACAGATTAATCTTAACACTTATGGTTTAGTGTGGTAGTATGGGAACGCAGACCGAGAACACCAACACAGGCTTACCAACGGAATCACAGCTTACCAACATAATTCCAACCACCTAGACACAAGGTTGAGAGTTGATCTATGATAGTCTTAATAACTCTAGGATGAAGAGTTTCTAAATTCATTAAAGTTCATGGCTCTGATACCAAAATATAAACAGGATCATACAATTTAAAGCAAAGAAATAAACAGAAGAAAGAAACTTGAATTGAAACTTTTATAAAACTTTAAAATCTTACAATTTGAAGATTGCAGAAAGTTGTAGCAGATGTGCAGAATACAAACTCAGAAATTCTATAAGTGCTCTAAATTTGCTCTGCCAATGTAATACAACAACTCTCTATTTATAATGAAAGTATTTTGAAAGCTTCCAATGGAATCCCACAGCTGGATTCCATCATACACGTCTTTTGAGGTGGCTTGCACGATACAATAACTTCTTTTGACTTTCTTGCAAGTTGTCTTGTACCATACTCCACTTTTGAGCTGGCGTTTCGTCTTCTTTTGATGATTGCTATTGAGCGCTTCAGTTATCTGATTTTGATAATAAGATGCTGTCGGCCATAAAGTATTTGAATAATGAAAAAGTTGGCACGCATTTCACCGGGAAACTTTTGGCCAAAGGAATAAAAAGAGGGGTTTTTCTAAGAAATTTCTTATTAAACCAGTAGAGGTAAATGTAGGATACTGTGTTCAGGTTCCTACAGGAGAAAGTATAGTAACCAATCGAGTGATTCGAAACATAGAACTTAAGTTACAAGGAAATATTGTCTACGCCGATTTGATAGTTTTTCCTATGATTGAGTTCGATTTCATTTTGGGAATAGATTGGTTAACAAAGCATGAAGCTGTTATAAATTTTAAACAGAGGTCTGTTGATATTAAGATACCAGACGGGATTTCATTTTCATTCAAAGCTGATAACTTTGATAAAGCCTTTAAGATAATATCAGCAATGAAGGCTCAGAAGTATTTGAGAAATGGATGTCAGGGAGTTTTAGTGTGACGCCCAACCCCATGGGAGTCACGGGATCGAAGAAAATGTAATAAAGAGGAAATAGAATGGCTGAATGATAATTAGAACAAGCTGTATTGCCTTGTTCAAAATAAAAATGAAAATACAACCGTCGGTGCCAATAGAAGAAAACCAGATTTCATTAAAATTTCGAAGTACAAAAGTTGCGAAATCGTGATATTACAACTACCGAACTCTATATGAATTCATCTTTGTTGTAACGGATCTTAATACAGACTTAACTAAGATCAAAGACAACAAAAACAGTAAGTACAAAAATAGACGTCGCGTAAAACACAGGCCTTCGATAAACACTAACACGCCGCCACTGGTTCAAACTCCACCTCCCGTCTGCCCCGGCACGGATTCACCTGCACCACGAAAGCTAGTGAGCCTAGGGGCTCAGCAAGCAAAACTGAGAGTAACAAGGTACAAAATATGCAGGCGTAATACATGTATCAACGTAGTTTGAAAAGAAGGCATATAACATCATAACATTCTGTTCTGGGAATAAAATTCAAATCCCAGCGTTAACATTTTCGTTAGATTTATGGCTCAAAAGCTCTACTTAGGTCCGTGTGCACCTGATCAAGTGTCTACTGATATCAGCCTTAGTGTATAACTCGTGGTGAAGGGGCAACTGATATCTAAACAGCTGCTCACCCTTCCATGGTGACCGTCTGTTATCTTCGCCATAAATCCTAAAGTTTGAACATTTCCTTCTCTAAACATTACTGGAAAAAAATATCAAATCTTGATGTCAGGGTTCACTTCATTTAAATCGTAAAATCACTTTTCATCAAAACATTTTTCATTGAGCATCCAGTTGAGTCATAGGAAATCAATCGCTGGAAGAGTTAAATGGTCGCAGGTATGAACCAGTTGCAAAACAAGAGACAGCCAGTCGCTGGGTATATTTAATTCGAGGGTCAACAAAGTTAAAAGGTCAACTG
>KV015590.1:29482-41378 GCA_001598015.1 Dorcoceras hygrometricum
GCTCATTCTAAAGCGATTTCAGATTTTCAGATTCCATTTAAAGTACCTAGATTCCATTACTTGTATTGCATGATTTTGTTCTACAAGATTTTACCTGCTGAGCCTTTGGCTCACTAGTTTTCATTGAGTGCAGGTAATGAGCAGTAGGAGGCTGGATGGGGAGTAGATGATCGGATGATGTGTTTATCGTGGACGTCTTCTATTTCTTTCCTATCAGACGTTGTTTTGGTTACAGATATTCAGTTGTTTCATCTTTGTATTGTAACAGATTTCTAGTATAGTTAAACAGTAGAAGTCTGTTCAGCCCTTTTATATCAGATTTTGGGTTCCAATGCAACACTTGTTATTTTTATCAGATGTTATTCCGCGTATATTATTACGATCAGCTGAGGATTTAGTTCCGTGTTTTTGTACACCCTTGCAGCTGATTTTTCTTCATTTTTTTATGAAAAGTGTTTACCAGATTTTGATTCTACTTCCGCTCACGTCAATGTTTCGTTCATTTCGCATTTCAGCAGTCATGAATTGTTTTTATTCGCAATTTAGTCAAGATCGAAATTTTTTGGTCTTTCAACCCCAATCTTCTTGATTTATTTTGAGAAAAGTCCGGTCGTTACAGTTGGTATCAGAGCATGGTCCTTGAGATAAACACACTTCCAGTCTGAACAGCTCTCTCCAGCCGCTTCTAAATTCGTGAGTTTTTAATTCATGTTTTAGCATAAAGTAATCTCTCATATTGAATTGTGGTGGATTTGGGCTACCTTTACAGTTATGTCAGGACGAGGTAGAGTAAGAAGGAGTTTTATAGAAGGACACAGCGAATCTGATGGAATGAACCTCGTTCTCAATACCATGGCTCAGCTGTTAGAACGCTTAGTTGACCAAACCACTAATGGGAATGGTCAAACCTCAGGAAGAATAGTTAGCCGTGAGGATCCACATGAGAGGTTTAGAAGACAGAGACCTCAAGAATTTTCTGGCACTACTAATCCTCTTATAGCAGAAAGCTGGATCAAGTCCATAGAGGTGATTTTTTACTATCTGCAGCTGACCGAACTAGAAAGACCTCGGTGTGCGATATACATGCTGAGAGGAGATTCCATGATATGGTGGGAAGGAGACAAGTTAACAGTGGACTTGGAAATTCTTACCTGGGAAGAGTTTAAGAGAGTATTCTATGAACAATACTTCACGGTGGATGTAAGACAATAGTTGTGGAGTGAGTTTTTAACGCAGGGAGAGATGTCTATGCGGGATTATATCCGCAAATTTGAGAGAGGTTGTTATTTCGTTCCTTTGATTGGGACAAATGCAGATATTAAGCTACAACATTTCGTTGATGGGTTGAAGCCGATGATTAGGCATGATGTTAGATTGGCAGAACCCGTAGATTATAGATCAGCTGTGAATAAGGCCCTACTGGCAGAACAAGACTGAAAAGCAATCGAAAAGAGAGACAATTGAAAAGACAAGCTTTCCAACAGAAGACCTTAGGCAAAATAAGAAACCGAATAATAACCAGCAGGAGTCTCTAGAAAAAGGACCAATAGTTGTTCAGCCTATCTCTGCTGTCCCTAATTCAGGGATTAGGCCTCCATGTCCAACTTGTAAGAAAAACCATACAGGCCAGTGCATTTTTGGCCAGAAGGCCTGTGGTAAGCCAGGACACATGTCTAGGGATTGTTCCCAGAAGCGACCACTTATCACTAGTAGGGCTTATATAATGAAAGCTGAAGAAACTCCAGCAGATACCTTGGCAGCGACGGGTAAGATTTTGTTGCCAACATGTTTACAATAGCCTTATTCGATTCTGGTAAAACTTATTTTTTTTGTATCAGATAGGTTTGTTAAGAAATTGATAGTTAACCTAGAAGAAATAGAAGTAGAGTACTGTGTTCAGATCCCTTTGAGGGCGAGTTTAGTAACCAATCATGTTATACGAAATATAGAACTTAAGTTACAGGGGAATATTGCTTTCGCAGATTTAATAGTATTGCCGATAATTGGGTTTGATTGAATTTTGGGATAGATTGGTTAACTAAGTATGAAACAGTCATAAATTTTAAGCAGAGGTATGTTGAAATTGAGATACCAGGCGGGAATTCTTTTTCGTTTAAAGCTGATACATATGATTGTACCCTTAAGATAATGTTTAAGAAATGGATGTTAAGGATTTCTGGTAAGTACTTTATCAATAGGGTAAGATATGAAAAATTTTGTACCAGAAGTTGTTCCAGTTTTTAAGCCTTTGTATAGATTGCCCCTAAGAAAATAAAAGGATTAAAAGATCAGTTCCAGGATTTGTTAGGCAAGAGTTTCGTCAGACCCAGTACTTCGTCGTGAGGAGCTCGAGTTTGATTCTCGTATGTTTATGATTGTTCATCTTCCGGTGGATGGTAATAAAGGAACTTGACGCTATGTAATCGGTAGTTGTTAGTCGAATCAGTATAAATTCTGGTTTGATAGACAACAACTGATAGTGTAGCTGTCGTTTTGATGTTGAAACACCAATTTTATAGTCAGCTTTTGGTTTCGAGAATTTCTCACATTAGCTGTTGTCAGCTTTGCATTGTTCTTGTTCAGCTGTTGTCACCTTTGCAGTTGTTCGTAACCAGCTGTTGCATCAGTTTCGTAAACAGTTGTTTCATTTGTTGAAATCATCAGTGCACTGTTCATATGTCTGTTTGTTTTGCAAACGACATCGTTTCATTTATTTAGAGTCACGACTGATAACAGATATTCTTACGTCTGTTTATTCATGTTAGCAGATATTCTTACGTCATCATGTCTATTTCCTACTTCAACGACATCGTTTCATTTACTACGTCTGTTTCAGAGTCACGTATGTTTGTATATATATGTTGGTGAACAGTAAAGTCTGTTTTGTTTCCAAATACTGTTCCACTTTGTTACGCTGATTTTATTTCAGCGATGCGTCTCTTATAGTTGAATTCGATGCTCATATAGGAACCTATTCAAGTAGCGTTATACTTAACTTATGAAGAAGTTCTAGTAAAGATTATTTCAAGAGAAAACCGTAAGTTAAGGAATAGAACTATCCCTATGATTAAGATGCAGTGGGTAAATCACACTGAAAGAGAAACTATGTGGGAAAGTGAATCTGATATGTAGAACTGCTACCCAGATCTTTTCAAGTAAGAATTTCGAGGACGAAATTCTTTTAAGGGGGGTAGATTGTAATGCCCAGATGTTTTAGAGGCCACAAATTAGAAAGTTATGAGAGTGAGGGATTACAATGATATTCTATTCAACTCTTGATTCAATTGAGTTTCAGATTTCAGATATGTATTGTTTAGCTTTTGCCCTTTAAGAGCTAAATTTCAGATTTCATGTTTATGTAATTCAGCCTTCGATGTGCTTTGAGTTGAGTTTCAGCTTTTCGTGATATCAGTTGTCACATTATGTTAAAGATTCAGACGTTGGTTTTTTGTTTTGAATAACCTTCAGTATTGAACAGATTTCAGATGTCAGGAATGCGATTGCAGTAGATGTCTAGTCAATACTTGGAAGCCAATCGAATCCTATGTTTTAACTAAAATCGTTCGGTTTCCATATGCATCATTTGGTTTAAAACATAGTACGCTTTTAGGAGATTTGAGCATCTTGATTAAAAGTGTTTCTTTCATTAGGCATTTTAAATCATATAAATAGGATGATAAGCTGCTTCATGCATCATTATCTTCAAAGCAAATTAGTTCAAAGCGGTGCTATCTCTCTGAGAAACCGAGCAAAATTCTTTTAAAGCTTTTCGAAGGAGGCGATCGGAGTGTTGGTGATTTGCTGAATTTCTACTGTGATTTGTGTTCAAGAATTCAGGCAAGTAAACTCTGTTTCTTGCTCACTCAGTGAAAGCATATATTCAGTTCTGTTTGCATGTTTATACGAGATTTTAAAGTATGGAAGAAAACTTCGGTTGTTCTTCAAAACAAGAAAAGTTCATGCTCTGTTTTATGAAAGTTGCTTTTTACTGTATTTTGATCCAGAAATATTTTAGAAAATGGTTTGGTGATGTTCATCCAGTAGTTTCTTGAGTTTTCTTAAGAAATTCCATCGAAATAGCTTACAAGTATCTTATTCGATTATTTCCAGAAATTTCTTGAGATATTTTGAATTCTTCAGACGAAGGAAACCGTTGTAGTTCATGTTCTTCCACACGGTTAAGTCTGAAATCTGGTTCTTATACCACGACTGATATTTCTTTGTTGAAAATATTCTAAGTGTCGTAGTTAGCTGTTGGCAGCTGCTACATGGTTAATGTTCATCAGCTGTTGCATTTGTTGGTCAGCTGTTGTAGGTTATTGTTTGTATTCAGCGGTTGTCAGCTGTCGCATTGTTCGAGTTCAGTATTTGTGATCAGGCGTTGTACTATTTCATGTTCAGCTATTTCTTTGTGTTCGACTATCGTCAGCTGTTGTGTTGTTTTCATCAGCTGTTGGTTTTCAGCTGTTGCATTATTTCGTTGTTAGCTGTTGCACTAGTTGTATTCAGCCGTTGTTTTGTTCAGACGTCTGAGGTATTCATTATTTGTTCAACGTCTGAAAGTCCTTGTTTAAGTTGCGTTGACATCTGAGTTGACCAACCAAAGTCTGAATTGTTTCTTCCTCGTTGTGATGTTTCTGTACCATCAGCTGTTACCTGTTTACTTCCCTATTCTTCTTCAATTGATACAGAAATTCCAGAATTCGATTCCTTATCCATTTCCTCTTCATTCGAAAAAATTATTCGATTAAATTGACAGATTCAAGTAGAGCTTTTATTCAGTTTTCATCTTCGCAAGTTTTACAGAGAAATCCTTTGAAGTTCCATAACATCATTGAACATAGAAAACCATTAAATCGTACAAGAGAAAAGAAAACAGATTTTAAGAAAGAAAAGAAAGAGCAGAAAGTTGTTTTAGAAAATGTTTAAGTTATGAAAACAAAGAGGGTCCCCAGAGGAAGGGTGAGTGCGCGACTGACGAACTGTGTGCCCTTTCAACAGAGGAAGGATCAGGTGTATAGGTCGACGTATCTGTATATCCCTTCACCATGAGCCATAGTGCTAAGAGACTGATATCAGGAGTTTGATCAAACGAATTGGACCAAAATATTTAAAGTGTTGTCATAATTTCAGAAAATGAAAGAAGAGCGCAAGTGGTGATTTTAATCACAGCTCCAGAGAATTTTTAAAGAAAATGTTTTCAGAATTGGTTATTGTTTTATGCTTTCAGTATCTTCCAGATCCCTCAGTTATGTATTGCGCTTGCTCATTCTAAAGCGTATTCAGATTTCAGATTCCATTTACAGTACCAGATTCCATTACTTGTATTGCATGATTTCGTTCCACCAGATTTTACCTACTGAGCCTATGGCTCACTAGTTTTCATTGAGTGCAGGTAATGAGCAGTAGGAGGCTGGATGGGGAGTAGCTGATCGGATGATGTGTTTATCGTGGACGTCTTCCGTTTCTTTCCTATCATATGTTGTTTTGGTTATAGATATTCAGTTGTTTCATCTTTGTATTGTAACAGATTTCTAGTATAGTTAAACAGTAGAAGTCTGTTCAGCCCTTTTATATCAGATTTTGGGTTCAAATGCAACAATTGTTATTTTTATCAGATGTTATTCCGTGTATATTATTACAATCAGCTGAGGATTTAGTTCCGTGTTTTTGTACACCCTTGCAGCTGATTTTTCTTCATTTTTTATGAAAAGTGTTTACCTGATTTTGATTCTACTTCCGCTCACGTCAATGTTTCGTTCATTTCGCATTTCAGAAGTCATTAATTGTGTTTATTCGCAATTTAGTCCAGAAAGTTAGTAACGACTGGTTATGTCATCAAGATCGAAATTTTTTGGTCTTTCAATTTGAACCCCAATCTTCTTGATTTCTTTTGAGAAAAGTCTGGTCGTTACAGTTAGTCTTAGCCCGATTTTAGAGAACGAATCCCCCTACGTTCACTGGCGTCGAGGATGGTATTTCGGCTGAAGGCTGGTTGGAGCACATGGAGGACTTGTTTTACACTTTGGAGTACACCGCAGAGCGGAGATTGAAGTTGGCCATTTTGCAGTTGAGGGAGCATGCTCAACGTTGGTGGAAGGGTACTTCCAGAGTGATGAGAGAGACCGGAGTTTTAGTTTCTTGGGAGGGCTTCTGTGCCGCGTTTCGACAGTAGTATACCCCAGAGTCATACTTCAATAACCGAGAAAGGGAGTTCGACAACCTGAAGCAAGGCAATTTGAAGGTTGCTGAGTATGCCAGACAGTTTTCTTCCCTTCTGGATTATGTCCCTCATGTTGCTAACCAGGAGCGAACGAAGAGGAACAAGTTTATTAAGGGATTGAGGCCAGAGTTATTTCAGTTGGTGTTGGCTGGAGCCCCGTCGACGTATGCTGAGGCTGTGAATCGAGCAGTTGATATTGAGGAGAGTTTGTTGGATGCGTCGACGCAGGTTTCGATGGCAGTCGGACGGGGTTACCTTCCTGCGCCTTAAGGTACGGATTCTTCCCAGTCTCCTCAGACTTCGCAGCAATAGAACCGTCATAGGTTCAGGCCTCGTGGGAAGCAATTTAAGAAGAAGTTGAATTCGAGTTCCTCTGGTTCTGTGAGCTCTGGTGGCAGTGGTTCAGGAGGATCGTCTTGTGGAAAGTGCGGTGGTAGGCACATGACTTCGCAGTGCCGTGGAGTTCAAGGGACTTGCCACAACTGTGGGCAGCCTGGACACTTTCTGAGAGTGTGTCCTTTGCTGAGGGGACAGTCTTCGGTTCCTTCGCACCAAGGTTCGGCTGGTGGTTCTTCGTAGAGGCCGCAACCTCCTGCCCCGACCCAACGATCTGGATTCCAACCCCATGAATCATCTAGGTTTGGAGGACCTTCGAGACCATAGTTTTCGGGACCGCAGCAGGCTCAGGTGAATGCCTTGTCGAGAGAGCAGGCTGATGAGATACCTAGTGGAGTTATCGCAGGTACATGCTCTATCTTTGATTTTCCTGCGAGAGTTTTGTTTGATACAGGAGCATCACACTCCTTTATTTCTGCATGGTTTGTGTATGAGTATGGGTTGAGAGTTACCCCACTGTGTGATGTTGTATCTTTGTCTACTCCTGCTGGTGTGTGGTTGTTGTCTCGTGAAATTTTGGTGGATTGTGTGATTCGGTTTGACCAGAATGTGATAGTGGCGAATTTGATCTGTTTGGAGATGAAAGACTTTGATTGCATCTTGGGAATGGACGTGTTGTCCCGCTATAAGGCTACCGTAGATTGTTTCCATGGTGTGGTGAGATTTCGCCCCGAATTGGGAGAGAAGTGGGATTTCTACGGTACTGATTCACGCTCGAAGATTCCACTGGTTTCCGCCATGGAGATGTTTAGTTTGTTATCACTGGGTAACGTTGGATTCATGATCTATGCGCTTGATGTTTCCCAAGAGTCGCGTTTGGAGTTGAGCGATATCCCGATCATCAGAAAGTTTCCAGATGTGTTTACAGATGAGATTCCTGGATTTCCACCAAGAAGAGAGATTGATTTCAGTATAGAGTTGGTGCCAGGGACAGCCCCGATTTCTAGAGCTCCATATCGGTTGGCGCCCGCTGAGTTGAAGGAACTCAAGGAGCAGTTGAGAGATCTTCTTGAGAAAGGCTTCATCCGACCGAGTATGTCGCCTTGGGGAGCTTCGATTTTTTTGGTGAAGAAGAAGGATGGGTCTATGAGGATGTGCGTTGATTTTCGGCAGTTGAATAAAGCAATGATCAAGAATAAGTATCCGTTGCCGAGGATTGATGATTTGTTTGATCAGTTGCAAGGATCGGCCATATACTCGAAGATTGACTTGCGCTCTGGCTATCACCAGTTGCGAATTAGAGACGTTGATGTAGCGAAGACAGCTTTTCGGACGAGATACGGGCATTATGAGTTTCTTGTGATGCCGTTTGGGTTGACGAATGCCCCAGCTGTTTTCATGGATTTGATTAATCGCGTCTTTAGTGAGTATATCGATCGATTCGTGATAGTCCTCATAGATGAAATCTGTTAGAGTAGATGCCCAACTAGCCAACTTGTGGCGTGTGGGTTTATAGACTCTTGTATATGACAATCTTTATATATGATATTCGCATTTATTTATATGGCATTCTTTACTTTCATTGTGTTGTATGATGATTAACAATTGCGTTGAGTAAAGACCTAGAATGCACTAAAGTGTATGTTAGATGTGATAGTGGATATGACGGCTATCATGAAACACATCTAATAATCACTGTGTATTCTGAACAAGTTCGTAGTCGATTGGGCCGTCAAAATGAGGATAAGGCCGCCCGAGCTTGAGACTAGTATCTGTGATGCGAAGTACCATGTTTCATTGGTAGGGAACATTGTGATGTTCTGAGCATGCAGATAGATAGTGACCTGGTGATCTATTGAACTACCCTCGTTCGGACTTTCCAAGTGGTTACCATTTGTCGAGTGGATAAGTCCGAGGTCTTGGTTGTACTGATTAATCCTCACGACTCGAAACGTCATTGAGACTCTACATGATAGGCGTCTCACTTTGACCCGTTTGCCGACTCACTTGGGGTCATTAGGCAGCGGGATTGGGTGAGACCCCGATGCATGTAGGAGTCGATGCATCGTTGTCGAGGATTCACCGCTCGCAGACATGCGTGGATATCCTATGCTATCTGAGGGGATAATAGTGTATAAATCTCTGGCCAGAGTACTAGAAGTGTTTTAGGTAAATGTGTTTACCTAGTTACACTCGCGATGTCACTATTCGATCTCCAAGATGTATGCATAGCTATCGGATCTATAGCGACTCTCGATTTACCAATGGTCGTTGATCTGATCGGGATATATGGATTGAAAAGACCGTACTGTACGCTAACCACAACCAACTGGTTCTTGCAGGCACTATCAGTGATACCTAGGGGATCATGGGGCGATGTTGCTAGACGCTCTTACCATGATCCGTTGGGCAAGTCCGGAATTGTGATTCCGGAGCCACAATGGTTGTGGGCCCACGGCTGGCTTTATCCCTGAACCATTGAGGGTCACACAAGTACTGGATTCGAGATTCCCTCACGGATACTCAGCTCAATGTGTTGAGCATGAGAAGAGGATTTTGGGAAGTGCGACTTCCTAAAAGTCAACAGGGGTCAAATCGTGATTTCCGCTGTTGAGGGGCAAAACGGTCATTTTGCACTGGGGTTCTGAAAAATGGTTTTTTAGATCATAGTATTCAGTTTTGGAAACTGAGTCGATCGATCCGATCTGATCGGCGATTGGAGTTACGATGAAGTCACGGTGATGGGGATCGTCATTTGGACCCGGGCCCAATGGGCCGGTCCAAGTCCATTGTTAAGTCTATATAATTGTGATTATTATTAGACTTAACCGGAATCTGTTCCGACCAACTTGACGAGGAGAATCCGTCCGCGCTGATCTCGTCAGGCCTTCTAGTGCAGGCTGACGAAGGAGTCTCGCTTTCGGTCGTGGACCTGATTGACGTAATCTACCGTCGCCTACCGTGAAGTGCCGGTTTCCTCGTGAAACTGGTCGGAGCCAGGCACGAGTTGCCTGAAAGGTAACCCCGAGAAACACCCTATGAATGATCATAGCATATCTAATCTCTGAATTGTATTGATCGTCTCCCGGCCAAATTTTGTTCTTCCGCTGCCTCGCCGGGAGGTGTGATCCGGATCCGCCATGGTTCCCCAACAAAATCTTCGTGTATTTGGAGAGTTCGAGAGAGCATAAGGAGCACCTGAGACTGGTATTTCAGAAATTGAGAGACTCGTAGTTGTATGCCAAGTTCAGCAGGTGTGAATTTTGGCTAGATAGAATAATCTTTTTGGGTCATGTCATCTCTGCACAAGGAATTTCCGTGGATCCTAGTAAGGTCGAAGCAGTTCTTAACTGGGAGCGACCTAGGAATGTTTCTGAGATCCGTAGTTTCTTGGTTTTGGCCGGCTATTATAGGCGTTTCATTGAGAAGTTTTCTTCAATAGCAAGGCCGATGACGCAGTTGACTCAGAAGGATAGGAAGTTTGTTTGGACTGATGAGTGCGAGTCGAGTTTTCAAACGCTTAAGGAGAAGTTGACTACTGCTCCTGTGTTGGCTTTACCATCTGGATCCGGAGGTTTTGTGGTTTGCTCCGATGCATCTCTGAGTGGTTTAGGATGTGTTTTGATGCAGAACGGGTACGTGATTGCGTATGCGTCTCAACAGTTGAAGTCAGGCCTCGTGCTCTACTCAGAGTTAAACCACGCAAAACAATAGCGGAAGCATACAAAAAGTGGCTTAAAAAAAAATTTCGCTTTAGGCCTACCAGTTTAAAACATATAATTTAAAATACAATCATACTTAAAATATCCCAGTTTACAAATACACAATACAATAGTACAGCATTTAAACAAGTACAATACCAGTACTACAACGGATAACACAATCCCACAAGCACAGGGCATTCCCCGGCTAACAGTACTAGTACATATATGCTATACGCTAACTGGGGCACTCTATCCACCTCCTGGGACACCTCCGGCTGGGTCAAAGCCACGACCAGCAGAGAAACCTGGGAAACCTGAAAACATATACAGGCAACAATACACCAGCACCAAAGGGACATCGGGGTCAAACCCCAGTACGGAGAGCAATACAAACAGCATAAGGAAAGCAACAGATAAATATGCAAATGCTATGCAAGGGATCAAGGCTACAACCGAAAGCAGGGAGCCAAAGGATCGCAACAACAATTCAACAGCTATATCTGATCAAAGGAAAGACAATCAGTGGCCACGGGTATACTAAGCACATGGGAGGTACCCACTCATCTCCAGTACACCATACCAGATGCTAAAAAAACAGCTCCACCTGCTGTTGCCCACTCATGAGATGTGGGAGCTACCCACTCCGCTCATAGTAGCTAACAAACCCAGCAGGGAGATGAGGTAAGGGAGTTACCCGCTCAGCCTCCGAGTTATACGGGAACTATCCGCTCGTCCTCGAACATAGCATCCTGGTACTCTCAAATCAACAGAACAGGCACAGCTAGCAAAACAGAGCTCAACAGGATAATGTGTGTATGCAAATACAACAGCTGATATCAATACAATGCACAAACGATAACAGCACAGAGCACACACACAGCCAAGAATATAATCCATGCTCAATCCTAAGTTGTAAACAAGCTCACATCCGTACCTCAATTCTCTGTGCAACAATTACTACAGCAGATTGCCACAATGACGTCCCGAGCACACAGATCTACCACCTGATCAACGGTAACACACAATTCCTCAGGGACCGTAGCACAGAACACAGCAGCTGGGAGTTACAAACTCCACCAGCTCTAATCCTACCTCTCTAACTCAACAGAAAGCTCTAAACAAAGCTCAAAGGAAGGAACTTTACTTACCCCAACAAGCTAGGAGCGAAATCCGACGCTTATGCTAACAGACTACACAAGGGAGATGTCTTCGCATACCTCACCAGCTTCAAGCAAACATTCGAAAACAATATCCAAATTAAGCGTCTCAGCAAGAGGAGTCCAACGCTGCCACTCTCACTCTCGTCGGAGCTGCCTACCGTCGGCAATCGAAGAAGATAAGGTTCGGTAAACAGTAGCTAGGGTATCGCGACAGATATTGGCATCGGGAAATATTCTAAGTATGGAAACTGGATACTCAATTCGAAGACCAAGTCCTCTCTTAACTAGGCCAAAGCTGCTCACAGCTGAAGAAACAATATCCACCACACTTAATCCATCACGACTGGTATTCCCGCTCGCAAACAGATCTGTCTCTAAGCCAGAACAGATCTCTACTAACTCAAACGACGTCGCAGAGAACTACTGTCGCAACTGGACACGTCACCTGCTACTCACTGCTGAACACTAACCAA
>KV015590.1:56798-76064 GCA_001598015.1 Dorcoceras hygrometricum
TTGGACGAAATTCTTTATCCAAACCGCCTCCTTAGCAGCAACTAATGCTGCAATGTACTCAGCCTCAGTGGTTGAATCCGCGATGGTGTCTTGCTTGGAACTCTTCCAAGAGACAGCACCACCATTGAGCATGAATACAAATCCAGAGGTAGATTTCGAATCATCCACGTCGCACTTGAAGCTAGAATCAGTGTAGCCTTCCAGTTTCAGTTCACCACCCCCGTAGACCATGAACATATTCTTAGTCCTTCGCAAGTACTTAAGAATATCCTTCACGGCCTTCCAATGCAATTGGCCGGGGTTGGCCTGGTAGCGGCTCGTGACACTCAGAGCATATGCGACATCCGGTCTAGTCGAGATCATGCCATACATAATGCTACCTATTGCCGAGGCATATGGCACACGTGTCATACTCTCTATGTTGGTCCGTTTAGAGGATCAAAAAGATAGCAGGCGCTGTTTTGACAACCATTTTATAATTTTGCGCACTGCTAATTCTTGAGCTGCAATAGCTCGTTGTTCTTGAATATCTAAAAATACAAAGAGCACCGGAGACAGATCTGGTATGATTTAAAAATCATGCAGCTTTGGGAAGCACCATATGCAACAGTATATGATTTTGAAAAACAGACGCTGATGCATTTGCTCAAAATTATAAACGACAGTGACGCCACTCTCCCTGTCTTTTATAACATGAGCTCAAATCAATTTTTAAACTTCAAAATTTTGCATCAGCTGGAATCCGCAAAACAGAACAATTTAAAATACACATCAGAGCATACAAATATTTCAAATAACACGTGCTACTGAGTTACTCAAGATTATGAAGAACCAGGACAGAGAACAGCTCAGATTTTTCCTTCTTCTATCTCGCCCCATGTGCTTGTCACTGAGCCTCGCTCCAAGTGATCTTATAGCACAACGAAAATAGAAGCTTGGCATCTGCCCGAGACTCGCGCATCCCGACAGTTCATCAAGCGAAAAACCGGTTCTACATTAAAATAGATCTGGTATTCACAAAATAAGTTTCTCAAAACATTTAAAACATTAAAATCATAGCACATGTGTTTTAAAATCAGTGCTCGTTCAAGAACCAACCTGCTCTGATACCACTTGTTGGTCCGTTTAGAGGATCAAAAAGATAGCAGGCGCTGTTTTGACAACCATTTTAAAATTTTGCGCGCTGCTAATTCTTGAGCTGCAATAGCTCGTTGTTCTTGAATATCTAAAAATACAAAGAGCACCGGAGACAGATCTGGTATGATTTAAAAATCATTCGGAAAATACCAGAACTGAATCCTATATTTTAAAACAACTCAAACAGATTTATGTACAACATAAATCTGTTCGAGGCTTGTGCTTGTGTGCTGCTGAAATGCAATGCTAAGAGCTGAATTGCGTGCGTGTGCTCAAATGAATGCGTGCTGATTTTGCTTATGCGTGTATGCGTGCTAAAATAATTGCTTGCTGAATGAATAACAGAACACGATACAAAGCATATTTGTTTCTGGAAGTTCGGATATCAACATCCTACATCTCCCCTTCTTCCACCTCGGAAGGATCCACTACTTCTCAAATGCACAACAGCCTCAACTGTGTGACTGACTACATACACAAGAGTTTTACGTCTTCATGCTTGGACGGGAATTGTGAACATATTTCGAGATTCATTCACATATAGATGTGAATGAATCCGGGTGTGTGAGATTGATACAATGAACGCTCAACTCTCTGTTTTTCTCACACACGAGGGACATGCTCTAAATAAGCTAATCTAGACTTAGCAATCGACACAATAAGCTCCTCTCTAGAATGATTGTCGATTGCTTCATCTTCTTTTCTTCTTCCCTCTGTTGGTGCACTGTATAAACAATGTAAATCTACCACAGTATGTAGTCGCACCAACTGGTTACTTGAACACCTCTTCAATGGGCGTTGCCTCGAATATATATAGCCTCTGTAAAATTCTTCCCGTTGGAAAGCTTCCAAAACTCTTCAGCGCTCCAGAAGGCTATTTTGTCTTCTTTCCATTTTAATGCAACGCTCCTCTGTAAAGTACCGACACAAGAACAGTACTTGCGTCCTTTTCTTTGCAGGCTTCTGTCGCTTTCGCCATTTGAATTAAGCTCAGCAGTTGACATCCATCTTTGATAATTCGTCAACTGCTTCGCTGTTGATTTATTACTACGACTGCTGCGCTTTGCTTCTTCTTCAATTCTTTGCGCCTGGGAACCAAGTCGACTGAATATGCAAAGCTTGCGACTGGTTGATTAGCAACAGCTGATAAGCTCTCGACTAGATGCTGCTGTTGCTTGCGTCTTGTACATCAAATGCTTCGCCTGAATCTTCTACAACAATAATAGATTTATCTTCTTGCGTCTGGATGCTCAAAACATTGCGTCTGGAACTCTTTGCATTGCGACTGGTTCTTCTGCTGAAATATCAACGCAAAGTCTTCCTGCTGAATCTTTATCGCAAGAGCAAAACGCTGTCGTATCAACTTATGTAAACGACATCGTTTTGCAATAGCATCTGCTGATGTACAGTAGCTCTCTGCTGAAATATCCTCCTCTACGACGTCGCTTCTCTTTAACGTTTCTCTTCATCTGCTGATTCTCAACACGACGTCGCTTCAGCTTTTGCGCTTCGCTTCATCTGCTGATAGCCAACTGCTGATTGTGATGACATCAAGGCTGATGTCATCACAGCTCATACCAAATCTAGCGCATCTCTTCTCATCTGCTGAATCTTCCTGCTGATCACTGTAGCTCCTGCTGAATGATGACGTCACTGCTGATGTCATCTACTCTTAACGCTCCAGCTGATCTTTATCGCTCTAGCTCCAGCTTGCGCTTCTTATTAGTTTCTTCAATAGCGACTGTTGATAGATTCATCAACAGTACTTATAATCGCTACTGCTAACAGATTCGTCAACAGTAACTTGCACATCTTCTTCTTCGATACAATTCTCCAGCAATCTTCTCAATATAAATTCCAGCTGGTTCATCTTCACTCTTTAGCACTAGCAGCTGGTTGTCATCGTTTCAACTGGTTCAACAGGCTCCAGCTGATTCAACTTGGCCCTCGCCTGATTACGAACAACTGACTCTGGACGTCTCCATTGCTAATTCAACTGCCGATTCCATGAACACCAAACCAACTGCTGATCAACAATGTTGCGAACCAATCTGCTGGACAGATATAGCTACTGCTGATTGTCTTCTTCGTACCTAAAATCTGTATGCTTAAGTAGAATTGTTAGAATCACAATAACAGGTTTTGTGTAATTCAAAACTTAATCAGGATCTGTCAAAAACAGATCCAACAAATAGGAAATGTCTGAATAGAGGCGAAAGAGAAGTATTCAGCAGTTGTGACGTCATCCAAGCTTATTGAAGATTTCAGCAGTCGTGATGTCATCCAAGCTTATTGAAGAATTCAGCAGTCGTGACGTCATCAAAAGCTGGGCAGCATTGAGATGTATAAGATCTGATACAGTTACTCAATCAGATCTGATACTGTAGCAGACCAAGAGCTGAAAATAGTAAATCACATTTTCGGAGACCTAAACGAAGGAATTTTGCCAAAAACAGAAGAGCTCACAGCGTAGAAGTGAGTCTTGCTCATTGGACCATTTCGGAGGGAATAGCACAGGTCTCATGCGACAATGTGATGTCTGATCAGTTGTTGAAGACAAGAGGAGCAGCTGATCAGAAGTTGAAAGCAGATGTTGATCAAAAGATAAGAAGAAAATAACATCGACCAGCTGGAGCGCTAAGGGAAAGATGGACCAGCTGGAGCAATAAGAAGTCAGGATCAGCAGTTGATACAACAGGTGGATCAGCAACCTTGACGTCAGCAGAATCAGCAGTTGAACAAAGAACAGTTATCCAGCTATGAACTGAAGAGAACGATTCAGCAGTGAGCTACAGTTATTCAGTAGTGAACAGAAGTATGTTCAGCAGTAAAGACAAGCCATATCAGATGTCGATCAGCAATGAAGAAAAGATACAAGCAGAAGCTGAATCTAAGCAAAATCTGAATCGAAGCAAAAGCTGAATCAAAGCAGAAGCTAAATAAGACGTGATAAGAAGAGAAAGGCGAAGTAGTTGACAACATATATAAAGATTTACTGGAACTTAGAAGTCAACTGCTGAGCATATTAAGATGTGAACAGAAGAGACGCAAGCAGAAGCTGATCAAAGCTCAAAAGCTTATTCAGAAGAAGACAAAAGCCTGCAAAATAAAGGACACAAGGAAAATACTGTCAGTACTTTACATAACATCTTTCAACGGGAAGAAAATTTGTGTCCAACGGATTGAATTTGAACAAAGGCTATTTAAGGGAGAAGATTTGAAGAAATCGATTGCTGATGTAAAAAGACAAAAATAGAGGGAAGAAAAATAGAAGGACGAAGCAGTCGACCACCATTAGAGAGGAGCTTAAGTTGAGCAAAATTGCTTAGTGAATGAATTTCAAACCCAAAATGTAAAATCATATCCCGTCCAAGCATGAAGACGTTAAACTCTGTGTTCGTAGCCTTACTCACAGAGGCGTAAAACAAGTGATTGACACAGCCGAGGGCTGGTGTAGAGTCTAGGAGTTCTAGAAGCTGCTGGCTGTTGGATCGGGTCTGTACACGATGTGTAGATCAAATCTTCTAGAGGAACCTTTCGAGGAGGAAGAAGGGGATACGTAGGACATTGATGTCCGAACTTCCATAAACAAATAAGCTGTGTATTGTATTCTGTTATTTACTTCCGCATAAGCATTTTATTTAGCATTGCATAACACTTCAGTTGCGCACACAGTAGTCGAACATATTTCTGTTTACAGAAATCTGTTTGTGTTGAGTTTTAAAATTAGGATTCAGTTCTGGTGTTTTCCTTATGTTTTTATTATATACCAGATCTGTCTCCGGTGCTCTCGTATTTAATGTTCAAGAACCCGAGGTATTGCACCTCATAATAGCAGCGCAAAATTTTTAATTATCACTAGCAGCGCTTGCTTGCATTTTGATCCTATTTTCGGTCCTAACAAGTGGTATCAGAGCAGGTTGTTCTTGAACGAGCATTTTTTTTAAAACGCATGCGCTATCTGTTTTTAAATGCTTTAACTCATGGTTCAGTAGCACGTGTTCTTTTTTAAACAAAATTTATTTATGTGCTCTAATAGTTTTTGCGAAATTTCAGCTGGTGCTTCGTTTTTAAAATGATTTGAGCTTATATTATAAAAGATAGGGAGAGTTATTATTAATCCTTCATCTGCATATATAAGCTAAAGCAGAAGCACACTATCAGCTCTTTCAAAATCATATCATTCATGCATAAGGTTGTTCACATTTTTGGTTTCCAAAATATGTTCTTGATTTTCAAATCTAAAAACTCCTGCTGTCAATTTTTTTTGTTGTGGCAGTGTAGGGAGAGCTTTATTTAAAATTTGTTGGAAAAACAGATTTCGAACCCTTTTTGATTCCCACAAAAAGGGAGAGAATTTGTTAGTTCATGCATTTGTTATTCCAAGTTTTGTGTAAATCAAAAAGGGAGAGATTGAAGGATTTGTGTAAACAGATCCAGATCTTAGTTTTGAGTTACACAAAACTTGTTATTATGTTAATAATGTTTCTACTAAGTGTGCAGATGTTAGCTGGAAATGAACAGTAGAAAGCTGATGAACAGTAGAAATCTTATGAACTGTAGAGATCTGAACGTAGAGAAGATCAGCAGTAGATAAGATGCATTCAGCAGTTGTGAAGAAGAAATGTCTGAATAGAGGCGAAAGAGAAGTATTCAGCAGTTGTGACATCATCCAAGCTTATTGAAGATTTCAGCAGTCATGACGTCATCCAAGCTTATTGAAGAATTCAGCAGTCGTGACGTCATCAAAAGCTGGGCAGTAGAGAGATGTATAAGATCTGATACAGTAACTCAATCAGATCAGATACTGTAGCAGACCAAGAGCTGAAAATAGTAAATCGCATTTTCGGAGTCCTAAACGAAGGAATTTGGCCAAAAACAGAGGAGCTCACTGCATTGCAGTGAGTCTTGCTCGTTGGACCGTTTGGAGGGAATAACACAGGTCTCATGCGACAATGTGATGTCCGATCAGTTGTTGAAGACAAGAGGAGCAGCTGATCAGAAGTTGAAAGCAGATGTTGATCAAAAGATAAGAAGAAAATAACATGGACCAACTGGAGCGCTAAGGTAAAGATGGACCAGCTGGAGCAATAAGAAGTCAGGATCAGCAGTTGATACAACAGGTGGATCAGCAACCTTGACGTCAGCAGATTCAGCAGTTGAACAAAGAACAGTTATCCGGCTATGAACTGAAGAGAACGATTCAGCAGTGAGCTACAATACGTTCAGCAGTGAGCTACAGTTATTCAGCAGTGAACAGAAGTATGTTCAGCAGTAAAGACAAGCCATATCAGATGTCGATCAGCAATGAAGAAAAGATACAAGCAGAAGCTGAATCTAAGCAAAAGCTGAATCGAAGCAAAAGCTGAATCAAAGAAGAAGCTGAATAAGACGTGATAAGAAGAGAAAGGCGAAGCAGTTGACAACGTATATGAAGATTTACTGGAACTTAGAAGTCAACTGCTGAGCATATTAAGATGTGAACAGAAGAGACGCAAGCAGAAGCTGATCAAAGTTCAAAAGCTTATTAAGAAGAAGACAAAAGCCTGCAAAAGAAATGACACAAGGACAATCCTGTCGGTACTTTACATAACATCTTTCAACGGGAAGAAAATTTGTGTCCAACGGATTGAATTTGAACAAAGGCTATTTAAGGGAGAAGATTTGAAGAAATCGATGATGCTGATGTAAAATACAAAAACAGAGGGAAGAAAAATAGAAGAACGAAGCAGTCGACCACCATTAGAGAGGAGCTTACAACGAGCGTCGACTGCTGAGTTCTAATCAGCTCTTTAGGAGCATTTCCCAGTTGTGTGAGATATTTTTATTTTTACGAGAGTTGTTCTTACACTTTATATCTCACACACAGTGATTCATTCACATTCTTGAGAGATAGCAAAATTGTATAGTGAATGAATCTCAAACCCAAAAAGTAAAATCAGATCCCGTCCAAGCACGAAGACGTTAAACTCTGTGTTTGTAGCCTTTCTCACTGAGGCGTAAAACAAGTGATTGACACAGCTGAGGGCTGGTGTAGAGTCTAGGAGTTCTAGCAGCTGCTGGCTGTTGGATCGGGTCTGTACACGATGTGCAGATCAAATCTTCTAGTGGAACCTTCCGAGGCGGAAGAAGGGGACACGTAGGATATTTATATCCGAACTTCCAGAAACAAACAACAGTGTATTGTATTCTTTTATTCATTCCGCATACATAATTTATTTAGCACACATTCATAACAGTATTCACACATGCACAAAGCAAACAGATTTCATGCACCTTTAGTCACGCATCATTAACATATGTTTAAACAGAAATCTGTTTGCGTCAGTTTCAAAATTAGGATTCAGTTCTGGTGTTTTCCACATGTTTTTATTACATACCAGATCTGTCTCCGGTGCTCTCGTATTTAATGTTCAAGAACCCGAGGTATTGCACCTCATAATAGCAGCGCAAAATTTTTAATTATCACTAGCAGCGCTTGCTTGCATTTTGATCCTATTTTCGGTCCTAACAAGTGGTATCAGAGCAGGTTGTTCTTGAACAAGCATTTTTTTTTAAAAACGCATGCGCTATCTGTTTTTAAATGCTTTAACTCATGGTTCAGTAGCACGTGTTCTTTTTTAAACAAAATTTATTTATTTGCTCTGATAGTTTTTGCGAAATTTCAGCTGGTGCTTCGTTTTTAAAATTATTTGAGCTTATATTATAAAACATAGGGAGAGTTATTATTAATCCTTCATCTGCATATATAAGCTAAAGCAGAAGCACACTATCAGCTCTTTCAAAATCATATCATTCATGCATACGGTTGTTCCCATTTTTGGTTTCCAAAATATGTTCTTGATTTTCAAAATCTAAAAACTCCTGCTGTCAATTTTTTTTGTGTGGCAGTGTAGGGAGAGCTTTATTTAAAATATATCATTCATGCATACGGTTGTTCCCATTTTTGGTTTCCAAAATATGTTCTTGATTTTCAAAATCTAAAAACTCCTGCTGTCAATTTTTTTTGTTGTGGCAGTGTAGGGAGAGCTTTATTTAAATTTTGTTGGGAAAACAGATTTCGAACCCTTTTTGATTCCCACAAAAAGGGAGAGAATTTGTTAGTTCATGCATTTGTTATTCCAAGTTTTTTGTAAATCAAAAAGGGAGAGATTGAAGGATCTGTGTAAACAGATCCAGATCATAGTTTTGAGTTACACAAAACTTGTTATTATGTTAATAATGTTTCTACTAAGTGTGCAGATGTTAGCTGGAAATGAACAGTAGAAAGCTGATGAATAGTAGAAATCTTATGAACTGTAGAGATTGGAAAGTAGAGAAGATCAGCAATAGATAAGATGCATTCAGCAGTTGTGAAGAAGAAATGTCTGAATAGAGGCGAAAGAGAAGTATTCAGCAGTTGTGACGTCATCCAAGCTTATTGAAGATTTCAGCAGTCGTGACATCATCCAAGCTTATTGAAGAATTCAGCAGTCGTGACGTCATCAAAAGCTGGGCAGCATTGAGATGTATAAGATCTGATACAGTAACTCAATCAGATCTGATACTGTAGCAGACCAAGAGCTGAAAATAGTAAATCGCATTTTCGGAGGCCTAAACGAAGGAATTTGGCCAAAAACAGAGGAGCTCACTGCGTAGCAGTGAGTCTTGCTCGTTAGACTGTTTCGGAGGGAATAGCACAAGTCTCATGCGACAATGTGATGTCTGATCATTTGTTGAAGACAAGAGGAGCAGCTGATCAGAAGTTGAAATCAGATGTTGATCAAAAGATAAGAAGAAAATAACATCGACCAGCTGGAGCGCTAAGGGAAAGATGGACCAGCTGGAGCAATAAGAAGTCAGGATCAGCAGTTGATACAACAGGTGGATCAGCAACCTTGACGTCAGCAGAATCAGCAGTTGAACAAAGAACAGTTATCCGGCTATGAACTGAAGAGAACGATTCAGCAGTGAGCTACAGTACGTTCAGCAGTGAGCTACAGTTATTCAGCAGTGAACAGAAGTATGTTCAGCAGTAAAGACAAGCCATATCAGATGTCGATCAGCAATGAAGAAAAGATACAAGCAGAAGCTGAATCGAAGCAAAAGCTGAATCGAAGAAAAAGCTGAATCAAAGCAGAAGCTGAATAAGACGTGATAAGAAGAGAAAGGCGAAGCAGTTGACAAAATATATGAATATTTACTGGAACTTAGAAGTCAACTGCTGAGCATATTAAGATGTGAACAGAAGAGACGCAAGCAGAAGCTGATCAAAGTTCAAAAGCTTATTCAGAAGAAGACAAAAGCCTGCAAAAGAAAGGACACAAGGACAATCCTGTCGGTACTTTACATAACATTTTCAACGAGAAGAAAATTTGTGTCCAACGGATTGAATTTGAACAAAGGCTATATAAGGGAGAAGATTTGAAGAAATCGATGATGGTGGTGTAAAAGACAAAAACAGAGGGAAGAAAAATAGAAGAACGAAGCAGGTGACACCATTAGAGAGGAGCTTACAACGAGCGTCGACTGCTGAGTGATAGCATTTCCTAGTTGTGTGAGATATTATTATTTTTACGAGAGTTGTTCTTACACTGTATATCTCACACACAGAGATTCATTCACATTCTTGAGAGTTGAGAAAAATTGTATAGTGAATGAATCTCAAACCCAAAATGTAAAATCAGATCCCGTCAAAGCACGAAGACGTTAAACTCTGTGTTTGTAGCCTTTCTCACAGAGGCGTAAAACAAGTGATTGACACAGCCGAGGGCTGGTGTAGAGTCTAGGAGTTCTAGCTGCTGGCTGTTGGATCGGGTCAGTACACGATGTGCAGATCAAATCTTCTAGTGGAACCTTCCGAGGCGGAAGAAGGGGAGACGTAGGATATTTATATCCGAACTTCCAGAAACAAACAACAGTATTTTGTATTCTTTTATTCATTCCGCATACATAATTTATTTAGCACACATTCATAACAGTATTCACACATGCACAAAGCAAACAGATTTCATGGACCTTTAGTCACGCATCATTAACATATGTTTAAACAGAAATCTTTTTGCGTCAGTTGTAAAATTAGGATTCAGTTCTGGTGTTTTTCGCATGTTTTTATTACATACCAGATCTGTCTCCGGTGCTCTGGTATTTAATGTTCAAGAACCCGAGGTATTGCACCTCATAATAGCAGCGCAAAATTTTTAATTATCACTAGCAGCGCTTGCTTGCATTTTGATCCTATTTTCGGTCCTAACAAGTGGTATCAGAGCAGGTTGTTCTTGAACGAGTATTTTTTTTAAAAACCCATGCGCTATCTATTTTTAAATGCTTTAACTGATGGTTCAGTAGCACGTGTTCTTTTTTAAACAAAATTTATTTATGTGCTCTGATAGTTTTTGCGAAATTTCAGCTGGTGCTTCGTTTTTAAAATGATTTGAGCTTATATTATAAAAGATAGGGAGAGTTATTATTAATCCTTCATCTGCATATATAAGCTAAAGCAGAAGCACACTATCAGCTCTTTCAAAATCATATCATTCATGCATACGGTTGTTCCCATTTTTGGTTTCCAAAATATGTTCTTGATTTTCAAAATCTAAAACTCCTGCTGTAAATTTTTTTTTTGTTGTGGCAGTGTAGGGAGAGATTTATTTAAAATTTGTTGGTAAAACAGATTTCGAACCCTTTTTGATTCCCATAAAAAGGGAGAGAATTTGTTAGTTCATGCATTTGTTATTCCAAGTTTTGTGTAAATCAAAAAGGGAGAGATTGAAGGATCTGTGTAAACAGATCCAGATCTTAGTTTTGAGTTACACAAAACTTGTTATTATGTTAATAATGTTTCTACCAAGTGTGCAGATGTTAGCTGGAAATGAACAGTAGAAAGCTGATGAACAGTAGAAAGATGATAAACAGTAGAAATTTATGAACTGTAGAGATCTGAACGTAGAGAAGATTAGCAGTAGATAAGATGAATTCAGCAGTTGTGAATAGGAAATGTCTGAATAGAGGCGAAAGATAAGTACTCAGCAGTTGTGACGTCATCCAAGCTTATTGAAGATTTCAGCAGTCGTGACGTCATCCAAGCTTATTGAAGAATTCAGCAGTCGTGACGTCATCAAAAGCTGGGCAGCAGTGAGATGTATAAGATCTGATACAGTAACTCAATCAGATCTGATATTGTAGCAGACCAAGAGCTGAAAATAGTAAATCACATTTTCGGAGGCCTAAACAAAGGAATTTGGCCAAAAACAGAGGAGCTCACTGCATGGCAGTGAGTCTTGCTCGTTGGACCGTTTCGGAGGGAATAGCACAGGTCTCATGTGACAATGTGATGTCTGATCAGTTGTTGAAGACAAGAGGAGCAGCTGATCTGAAGTTGAAAGTAGATGTTGATCAAAAGATAAGAAGAAAATAACATCGACCAGCTGGGCGCTAAGGGAATGATGGACCAGCTGGAGCAATAAGAAGTCAGGATCAGCAGTTGATACAACAGGTGGATCAGCAACCTTGACGTCAGCAGAATCAGCAGTTGAACAAAGAGCAGTTATCCGGCTATGAACTTAAGAGAACGATTCAGCAGTGAGCTACAGTACGTTCAGCAGTGAGCTACAGTACGTTCAGCAGTGAGCTACAGTTATTCAGCAGTGAACAGAAGTATGTTCAGCAGTAAAGACAAGCCATATCAGATGTCGATCAGCAATGAAGAAAAGATACAAGCAGAAGCTGAATCTAAGCAAAATCTGAATCGAAGCAAAAGCTGAATCAAAGCAGAAGCTGAATAAGACGTGATAAGAAGAGAAAGGCGAAGCAGTTGACAACATATATGAAGATTTACTGGAACTTAGAAGTCAACTTCTGAGCATATTAAGATGTATAAAATTTTCAGCAGAAGCGTTATTTCGACCAGCAGAGCATAAAATTTTCAGCAGAAGCGTTATTTCGACCAGCAGAAACTTAAAGGAAACATCGGCTTGTATAGTAAACGTTATTCATTATAGCAACACGTCATTGTCCTCGATATGTACAAACTAAGTTTACTAGTACACGATTAATTTTTACATACAAAACCAGATTTTGAGCAACCTACGACCAACTGTCAAAACAAAACTATCAGCTGGTGTTCACTCTTCCTGCTGCTGATCCAGCGTCTAGGTAATTATCTCTCACTACCCTTCGTTGCTCCCCACTAGCTTCTTCCTCCTGTTGTCATGCACACATACAAAACACAACAACAGCCGGATAAACTCCGGTGAGAATCATCTCAGTATGATCAGCAGGTACAAATAATATCAATAAAGCAAATAACAGTGTATCAACTGTAAAACAATGCAATGAAATGACATGATTTCGTTTCCCTTCTTCGATCTCAGAATTGATTCCATTTCAATTCGATGCCATCAAGATTCGTATCCGATCTTGACATGAATATTCATCTATCGAAACCATCTCCGGCTTCGAAAATCAGGCCAACTCAGTCCTGGGCATTAGAATCAATTCAATTCTCTTCAATATGCAAACTCATGCAAATATAAAAGATCCACTACCTGTGATGGATCGACACACACATAACTCAAGTTCTAAATCAAGAACAGTAATCATATATGTATGTGATTTCAGCAGAATACTCAAGAAATATCATTCTCGAGTAATCTAGTTCCTGACTCTTCTGTCAGATTATACCTTTGTTTCTCTGTTCTCAAAATGCTTCAGTTAACGTTCTTACACTATGTTCTTCACTTCCGAAGATTCTTGCAAGATCAAAGGTCGATAACTGAAATCCAGATGTTCATAGCATTTCAAACTCATTCCTATTTATAGACAATCGATCTCTGTATTTCTGCAGCATTTCCAATGTATTCAATTCGAGTTCCACGTGTCATGCTGAGTATTCAAACAAGATATACTCCCACCGCTTCGAAGGTGGATAACGATAAACAGATTCCTCAACTGCTGTTGATCGTCCTCAGTCGCTGTTCGAATATCGTTGTTCTTCAGCAGACGCAAGAATCAGCTGTTATAGTAACCAGTCGCAACAACAGGAATCCAGTCGCAACATAAATCCAGTCGCAACACTTCAAAGCTCAAAACGATGTCGTTATAACTAATTCCAACGACGTCGTTACGTATCCTCAGCTGGTAGTACCTCTTTATTCAAAGAACCAGCAGCTGATCGCTTTCTTATTCTAACGACTGATTTCGTAACAATAGTCGAAACGGTATCGTATCACCATCTCCTGTTTATAATCAAAACGGTGTCGCATTGATCCCTCGACTGGATAACCAGCAGATACCAAAATCTCTCAACTGATTTCCAATTCCTCGTCTTGTTGCTAAACGACATCGTATCAAGTCTCATAGTCATAAGTCAAAACGCTGTCGTATCATTCTCTCAGCTGGAACTATTTTCCCCTCGACTGGTTGCGTTAAATATCGAAACGATGATGTCGTACCTACGTCATCATCAACCAGTCGATACACTATCAACCAGCAGGTATACATCAAAATCAGCAGGTATATAAACCAGCAGATGCGTAAGAAACTCGTGCTGCTGATTCCTCGTGCGTAACAGTAACTAACACGTGGCGCTTTCTCATTAACCCTTCTATTCACGCGTTTGCTTCCAGCTGAATTCAACACTAACGCTTCAACTAAATTTCAAACTTCCACCAGTCGTGAGCTACAGTAACCTACTGCTGATTTTATCAAATCACTTCGCCTGGTTACTTCATCTGGTTCTCACACTTAGTGAAATTCAACGATACCAAGTTCCTTAATCACCCAACACTTCCAGAAGAAATCCGAGCTCATAATCAGCTTTATCAAAATCGATTATTTACAAATCTCTTCTTAATTATTTCGGGCATTACAAGATCTGTCTCCGGTTCTCTCGTATTTAATGTTCAAGAACCCGAGGTATTGCACCTCATAATAGCAGCGCAAAATTTTTAATTATCACTAGCAGCGCTTGCTTGCATTTTGATCCTATTTTTGGTCCTAACAAGCTTTCTCCGGGCTTCCTCAACCACGGCAGAATACTTCCAGGAGCTGAAATTTGCTAAAGCATCGCATAATTCAAATAAATTTCCAGTCCAGTTCTGAACTTCTAATCATTCTACCCACGGCTTTGAACACAAACAGGTTCTAGAAGTCTACGTAGGTATTAACAACAAGGGCAAAGCTCAAAACCTAGAAGAACTCTTACCCAGAAGTTCGAAACCAACGAATGAACAACCGGACCAGATTTCTCAAGAATCTTCAAACGAGCAGCAACTCTGCGCTTCTTCCTCAATTCGTTCTACAGCCTCTAACAAGGTATCAATCGAAAAAGGAACTCTCAAGGAACCTAGCTCCACCTAAATCGTCCAAAACAGAGGCTGAAATCGACGAAGATCGAAGAACGAAATGCTCGGGTGAACAGTAGCTAGAACGAGGGTTTGAAATTGGAGATAAGAAATATCGGGTTCAGAATAATTCTAAGTGTCGATCAACACTTGTCTATATATATCTCTTAAATCCAACAGCTGCTGTTCTCAATTAATCAGCATACATCGAAACAGTATATATCTTACACAGAAACCAGCAGTTGCTCTCAACAAAAATCAGCAGCAACCAACAGACGTTGCATTCGTAAAAGAACATCAAAACGATGCCGCATCGCTCCAGCAGCTGACGACAGATTCCTTTCCAAACAACCAGCAGCTGGTCGCACTAAACAACTCAAACGACGTCGCCTCTGACCAGCGACTGGTTCCTCAAACCAACAGCTGGTCACTCAGCTGGAATAATTCCTCACAAAGCAACAGCTGATAGCGCTACAATATCAGCCGTCAACACCAAAATGTTCACCAACATGTGGCGTTTTCTCGTTAATCCTCGGATCCGCGCAACTGCTGCCAGCAGATATCTCTTCAAACGCTACTACTGAATAGCAAACGACGATGCGTCACTCCCGCGCCATTAACAACTGATCAGATTCATTAGCTGGCGCTACAGTACCGTTTACTCGCGTTGACATCTGAAATGCGTGACAACTGATTCCTCGCATTAGCGCTACGTCTGATTTCACAAAACGACAGCGTTTTCTTCAAAACGCTAGGAATTCAGACTTCTACCTAAAGTTCACCTAATCAAATCCAATTCTCGTGCAGATTTCTACCCGAAATTCCTGCGACTAAAATCTGAATTATTCTAAGAGAGATCTGAAATTCTCAAATCAGATTTCACCAAAAATCTCTAAATCTGAAATCTGAAAATTCGAAAATTCTAAATTCGAATTTCTCAATCCTCACATTCGGTGCCATGACATGCTCAACCATGCAACACAAGCAACAATACAGATCTAATCACATAGCACGTATACAACACAGAGCATATACTCATACTCTACGAAAGCTGTAAATACCAGTTCCGATCCATACCTCAACTCCTGACCACAATACCTCACAACAGCTCGTTGGAAGAACAAAACACCAACAAGGAGTAGATCACGCTCGAACCAGCACTCTAACCAGCAGGATGAAGAAGTCACGCCAGAAACCACAAGAGTCTCCAGCAGCTCGGAAAGCTTACAGCACAAAATATAATCTACCCAAACCTAAACAAAATTAGCACGGAGAAAACAACCAGGACACAGCCTATCAGGCCTATTGCTCATAAAACAGAAATAAACACATTATTAACATTAAATGCGAAAGCTTAAAAAGTGGATAAAATTTTCCTTTTGGCCTGAACATGAAATATATCTTCAAAATACTCATGTACTCAAAATACAGACTTTAATTCAAAAGTCTACAGTGAAACTAAACCACAACTCACAACAACCACAAATGTAAATACATCAATCCCAACAGTAAAATCAGCAATAGAACATAACATAGGACATCCCCGACACTGACTCAATACAATATATACATAATTAGGACACTCAACATCTAAGGGGCTCCACCAGCTGATCTACCTGAAACACCTGCAGTGGCCAAATATACGACCAAAGCAGCCCCAAAGAAAAACAAACGAGGTCAAACCTCGGTGATAGAATCAGTGGAATCGAAAATATAGTTAGAATAAGCTTAGGAGTTCAGAAGGGGGGGGGGTTGAATGAGCTCCTTCTATTTTAAATTTTTTTGAAACCTTAAAACAGTTTTTACAAGATCCGCTTAATTCAGATCTGAGTGACTAGATCTGAAAAGAACCAGACTCTAAATTTTTTTTTAAAACATATGCGGAATACATAAACTTAAAGTATGGCTCGTCCCCTTTTAAAATATTTCTAAATCATTTTCTCACCCATACTTCAAACATAAATAAAGGAATATTAAAAAAACGTTAAAACATCCAAATGGAATAATAATCACATGAGTAAAAATACTAAAAGTAAACATGTTTAAAACCAACATCTAAAACTGTATCATTTAAAAAATATAATATCGCTGCGGTCAAGGGGTACTACTGCATCAGACGCTCAGATGTCCTCACCGCCAGTAGGTGTAAACTCAGCAGGATCATCACCTGCACCATTTAAACCTAGTGAGCCAAGAGGCTCAGTATGTTCTATCGTATATCATAACAAGGTACATACTAATAAAATCGCATGCAAGCATATACTTGTAATAAAGTAACTTTGAAACATGAATGCGTGCATGATCTTAAAACATTTCTTCATATATTTCATATCATAACATAACATGTAACATATATAAGGAATGACATAACGTAACATAAAAACATATTAGTCGTATCCTGAAGTGTGACCATAGTCGATTGATCAATCTATAAACCAACGTACGTGGCGGTGTGGTTCACCCAACCTCGAGCAGGGATCCCTATATGTCACACCTCTATGCTGCCACTTCACCATGATATAGACACATGGATCCATAAGCTCATCATACATTAACAGAAGTTCAACGGGCCCGGTATACCGCATCCCCTCATCATCATTTGTCACAAATCATTCAATCCCTCGTTTGTCTTTTAAAAGAACATTCCTTGGACATTCATAAAACATTCATGATGCATGCATTTCGTAAAATTATGCAAGTTTAAAAGCTTAGCTCGTTAATGTATATTTAATCATTTCCTTTAAAATATTTGTACATAGCACACTACATATATAATTAAATATATATTTACGGGCTTCTACATTTTTCTACTTCGGTCAATGATTGGTTCATGAGCCCGGCCCACTACAACTGGAATAAACATCACTCTAACTTAGTCAATGAATCGAATGTTCAACTCTTTAAGATCCTGACTACCTTTAAATTCAATTTTGACTTTAAAATCAGAAGGGCTAATTTTGACTAATTCAAAAATCAATTTTGACTAATTTAAAATCAATTTTTTACTTTAAAATCAATGTAAATCAATTTTGACCCTAATAGTCGATTTTGACCAAAAGATCGATTTTGACCAATTTCAAATCCAGAACTCAATTTTGACTCCATTAAAATTCCAAAGGCCCCACTTTTGACTTAAAATTCAAAAATAAACATAACTCGAATTATTTTAAAAGTTTGACACAATTTTAAAACATCTGGCTATTTTCTTTAAAATTGGACATTTGACTTAACAATTAAAATAACAGGTCCATAATTAAAATAACTTGGACCGACTTTAAAATATTTTGACTCGACACTCGACTAGCCGACCCGGTCCAACCGAACCAACCGGTAACCGTCCGGCCCAAAACATAAAATTAAACCTTTAAAATTTCTAATTTACTCCATCCTTTGCTAAAAATTCAAACATTTAAAATTTGACTAAATAAAGACCAATTGATCAAAATTTGACTTTAAAATTTGATAAAAGAATTAGGCCCATAAATAAAAGGATTTTGACTTTAAAATTTTGACTTTAAATTTTGATAAAAGTATTAGGCCCAAAAATAAAGGGATTTTGACTTTAAAATATTCGGTCCAATACGCTAAAATTGCCAAAACTCCCATAAATAAAATAAATTCTAAAAATGTAGGAAAACATCTTAAAATATGCTTAATATATCAAATAAAATCATCCACGAACTTTAGCTGCCCCTAAGACTCGAAATCTTAATTTTCACAAAAATGACCCGACAAGGCTCACTTCGAGCGACAAAACGGTAACAATAATTAAAAATCAATTTCTTATCCAAATCACTCCCTCTTTTGACTCACATCTCTCTAACTCAATATAATAGTAACTGGAATAAACAAAAATAAAAAAAAATATAATATTTGACCAACCCGACGCCCGTAACCCTACTGCCCGTGCACAGACTTCAACCAGGACACGTGCTATCCATAAAATTCATAACTAATTCGTGTCTTGACCAAATCACTTCCCATTTGGACCTACATGACCCTAACTCAATGGGATATCTTATGAAATCAACCTCAACGATACAGACCATACTGAACGATGTACCCGACCCCAACAACTCTACTGTCGCGCACACACGACAAGCCAGGACACGTGCTGATCATAAAATTCGTAACTAATTCATTCCTTGACCGAATCACTTCCCGTTTTGACCAACGTGATCCTAACTCGATTTTCTAACTACCTGGACCACCTTTGGACCAAAATCTATCCCCATGAATCGCCCATGACCGAAGCATCACAAGAAACGAATGAAACACGTGTTGAAAATCATGATTCATGCATGGATCTCAAACATTATGCATAGATCTAATCAAATCACATACAAATCATGCATTGAACATTAAAAACAGTTTAATATGGCTTAAATGGTGAGAAAAGGAATCGATATTACATGCCTGGTTTGGTTGGAATAGAGATCTGCGATTTACCGACGTTGTAGACGCGAGATCGAGGCACCACCGGCTTTGGATCACCAAAATTCACCAACAACTTGAGATTTTCGAAACTTGTGCTATGGGGAAAGGAGAGGGACGGCTGGTGTGTGTTGTGGAGGCTAGGTTGAGTGTAAATTGTGAGTTATTAAAAATAATGTGTGACACAATTGATCCCTGTGGGTTTAATTAGGAAAAAGGGGAGAAAATGACTTGCTTGCCCCTCTAATTAATTGAAAAGATAACCAAAACTCTATCTTGGCTTTAAAGATTAAATATTTTCGAAATCAAGGTCTCCTCATTGTTGGGGATCCGGATCCGCCCCCCGGTCAGGCAGCGGAAGAACAAAATTATA
>KV015591.1:22350-71029 GCA_001598015.1 Dorcoceras hygrometricum
CCCTCAGATAGCATAGGATATCCACGCATGTCTGCGAGCGGTGACAAGTTGGCTACGATGCATCGACTCCTACATGCATCGGGGTCTCACCCAATCCCGACGGCTTATGACCCCAAGTGAGTCGGCAAACGGGTCAAAGTGAGACGCCTATCATGTAGAGTCTCAATGACGTTTCGAGTCGTGAGGACTAATCAGTACAACCAAGACTTCGGACTTATCCACTCTACAAATGGTAACCACTTGGAAAGTCCGAACGAGGGTAGTTCAATAGATCACCAGGTCACTATCTATCTGCATGCTCAGAACATCACAATGTTCCCTACCAATGAAACGTGGTACTTCGCATCACAGATACTAGTCTCGAGCTCGGGCGGCCTTATCCTCATTTTTACGGCCCAATCGACTAGGAACATGATCAGAATACACAGTGACTATTAGATGTGTTTCATGATAGCCGTCATACCCACTATCACATCTAACATACATTTTAGTGAATTCTAGGTCTTTACTCAACGCAATTGTAAATCATCATACACACAATGAAAGTAAAGAATGCCATATAAATAAAATGCGAATATCATATATAAAGATTGTTTCACACAGGAGTCTATAAACCCACACGCCACAAGTTGGCTAGTTGGGCATCTACTCTAACATTAACATCCTTTGTTTCTTTGAAATCTTTTTAAACATCATCGGTTCCATCATTTAAAACTATCGCTTCCAATTTCAAAACTTTACTGGGTATCGAATTCGACTGCTGAAACTCATCGCTGAAATGAAATCAGTCGTAACAAAATGGAACAGTACTTTGAAACAAAACAGATCTTCACTGTTCACGTTTATCGTAAAACAGCTGCAAGAATATCTGTTAATACTTAAAACAGACGTAGTAAATGAAATGGCGTCGTTAGCGTAAGAAACAGATGTGGCTTAGGATACTGTTTGAATAGTGAACAGCTGTAACTATGAAATAGAATTGGTCACTCAGCTGTTAACGAATTGATTTTGGTCAAACAGATGTCATTGCAACTAAGTTTGTCAACTCAGACGTCAACATAACTGCTACAAAGGCTTTCAGGTGTTGAACAAACCAACAGCTGAATACAAATTAAAGCAACAGCTGGTTACGAACAAATGCAACAGCTTATTACGAAACAATGCAACAGCTGAAAATTAACAGTGCAACTGCTGGATACATCAATATAATGCAACAGCTGATGAACAAACTAACAGCTGATGACTCAACAATACAACAGCTGTTTACGAAAACTGATGCAACAGCTGATGAACAATAAAACCAACAGCTGATATGAGAAATTCTCGAAACCAAAAGCTGACTTTAAATTTGGTGTTGCAACATCATGTTGGGTAACCGTGGCGGATCCGGATCCCGTATCCCGGCGAGGCAGCGGAAGAATAAAATTAGGCCGGGAAACGTTCAATACAATTCAATAATAACACAATATGAACCATTCATAGGGTGTTCAGTCAGTTACCTTGCTGGCGTCTAGGCGCCTGGCTCCGACCAGTTTCACGAGGATACCGACACTTCACGGTGGGCGGCGGTAGATTACGTCAATCAGGTCCACGACCGGAAGGGAGACTCCTTCGTCAGCCTGCACTAGAAGGCCTGACAAGATCAGCACGGACGGATTCTCCTCGAAAGGTTGGCCGAAACAAATTCCGGCGAGGGAGGCGGCGGCGGCGACAAGCGGCGGCGGCGACAAGCGGCGGCCGTGCGTGAGGAGAGGGAGAGGGGGCGGCGGCCAAGAGCTTTTAGAGACTAGGGTTTATGTGTTAGTTACAATTATTAAGGCCCTAACCCAACTTAATTAAATAAAGTTGGTAATGGGCTTGAACCGGCCCAATGGACTTGGGTCATACCCAGGTCCATGTGAACATTCAGTTCGTTTAATTCACCCTAACCCAACTTAATTAAATAAAGTTGGTAATGGGCTTGAACCGGCCCAATGGACTTGGGTCATACCCAGGTCCATGTGAACATTCAGTTCGTTTAATTCATTGCGGTTTCATCATAACTACGATCGACGATCAGATCGGACCGATCGACTCAGTTTCCAAAACTGAATATTATGATCTGAAAAACCATTTTTCAGAACCCCAGTGCAAAATGACAGTTTTGCCCCTCAACCGCGGGAAATCACGATTTGACCCCTGTTGACTTTTAGGAAGTCGCACTTCCAAAATCCTCCTCAAGTGCTCAACACATTGAGCTTAGTTTTCGTGCGGGAATCTCGAATCCAGTACTTGTATGACTCTCAATGGTTCAGGGATACAGCTAGCCGTGGGCCCACAACCATTGTGGCTCCGAATCACAATTCCGGACTTACCCATCGGATCATGGTAAGAGCGTCTAGCAACATCGCCCCATGATCCCCTAGGTATCACTGATAGTGCCTGCAAGAACCAGTTGGTCGTGGTTAGCGTATAGTACGGTCCTTTCAATCCATATATCCCGATCAGATCAACGACCATTGGTAAATCGAGAGTCGCTATAGATCCGATAGCTATGCATACATCTTGGAGATCGAATAGTGGTAAATCGAGAGTCGCTATAGATCCGATAGCCGTCATACCCACTATCACATCTAACATACACTAAGTGCATTCTAGGTCTTTACTCAACGCAATTGTTAATCATCATACAACACAATGAAAGTAAAGAACGCCATATATAAATGCAAATATCATATATAAAGATCGTTTCATACAAGAGTCTATGAACCCACACGCAACAAGTTCGCTAGTTGGGCATCTACTCTAACACATCAAAACGACAGCTACGCTATCAGCTGTTATCTATCAAACCAGACTTTTTTACTGATTCGATTAACAACATCCGATTACATTACGTCAAATTCCAATGTTACTGAAACATACTAAACCTCTAAATTTTTTTTGAAAGCCGACGTGGAATAACATTTAATGAAAGCGATAAATAAAAACCATAACTTAAGCATTAAAAATAACATCTCAACATGCGATAAAACGACTGCAAAAATCCTTAATCCACGTCTCACAAGCTAATCATAAAAATCAGAGTACTCAAAAACTATTTGCGGAAAAACTGAACATGTTTAAAAGAAAATAACATGAAATAACTAAGCGGTCACGGGGTAACAGTCGCAGCGGAGCATCAGACGTCCTCACCGCCGGTCGGAGTAATATCATCAACATTATCATGCTCACCGGCACCATATAAACCTCGTGAGCCTAAAGGCCCATCATGCTATATCCGCTAATAACAAGGTACATACAATAAAACCACATACAGGCACATAAGTATATGAATATAATTTTCATGACATGCGTGCATTAAAAGATCGTAAACGTTAAATCATGCTTTAGTCGTACATAAATCATCATAACATATATGTTAAGGCACAGCATAATACATAACATAACTTAAAAGAACATGCGAGTCGTATCCATGAAGTGAGAGCCGTTAAATTCGATTGATCAATCTATAAACCAACGTACGTGGCGGTGTGGTTCACCCGATCTTACCTCGGGATCCCTATATGTCACACCTCTATGCTGCCACTTCACCCCGATGTCACACGAGGATCCATAAGCTCATTATTATTATACATTAACAGGGGATCCCCGGGCCTGGCTACCCGGCTAACTCCCATCGTTCTTTGCCCCACAACACTTCAATTCCTCAAAAACATTTTCATTCATGCCTTAACATAATTTAAACTTTCATGATGCATGCGTTTCATAAAAATCATGCAACTTTAAACCTTGGCCCATCAATATATGCTAATTTTCTTAAAACATTACATACTTAAATACATATCATGATACATATAACATTAAAAAGTATATTCATGGGCCTATGCATTATTTTCTTCGGCCCGGTCAAGGACTGTCTCAAGCGACTGGCCAACGAATTCTAAGCCCCAAAGCCTCAACTCAAGCTTAGAACAATCCTAAGCCCAACTCATCTTGGCCCAACAACTAAGAACAAACCCTTTTTAAAATCATTTGAAGGACTCGGCCCAATATCGTTAAAAAGGCTTAAAATTTCATTAAAATAAATATCGGCCCAAAGTCCACTAATTTGGCTAAAAAACCAATTTAATAAAAAAATCCAGCAACTTAAAAATAGATTTTGACTAAAAATCGTTGACCCAAAAATAATTTTGACTCGAACTAAATTTAACTTAAAAGGTTGACTTGACCCGGTAAAAGTGACTCGGACTTTAAAAATAAAATAACCCGGCCCAAATATAAAATAACTCGGATCGGACTTAAAATAGTTGACTCGAGAGTCGGATAACCGATCCGGTCCAACCGAACCAGCCGAACCGGTTCAGTTAGACCGAACCATTCAAAACAAACCCTAAACCTAAAATACACTCTCCTGCACAAGCTGCCGTCGCGACCAGTCTCCGGTTTTTACGTTAGTTCTCCCTGCTCCGGCCACCAATGTCGGAGCCCTTCCAGCTGGACGGCCCCAAGGTCCAGGCGGTTCTAACGTGACAGACCTTGCCTCAAACGGTGACCTAACCAGGGAGAAATGGTCACTGCAAGTGGACGCACCAGCCATACTGCACGCCCCGCGACCACCTGCTGGTCTTCTCGTTCGTTCTCCTTTCTCCGGCCACCACTGCCGAAGCCCTTACAGCTGGACCACCCCCAGGTCCAGCTGGTTCTAACAAGACCAACCTTGGACCAAACCATGGACGCTACTAGACGCACGAAGCCTGGGAATCAGGCGCATCGCGCATGCAGATTACACACACTGCATGGTGTGAATCTTCAAGACAACGGTTCGACCCTTAAATCTCCACTTCGAACCACTACAAGCCACTCCTAGGACCACAATGAACCACATAACATCGAGCCAAGACCACTCAATCTCGACCCTTAAATCTCCACTTCGAACCACTACAAGCCACTCCTAGGACCACAATGAACCACATAACATCGAGCCAAGACCACTCAATCAGCCCATCAACCGAAGCCATGCAAAAAGGATCAAAACCGTGAGGTGCCATAAGAATACATGCATGATCATGAACATGAACTTTGAGCTGAAGCATACACGAAATTTCCATGCATAATCTTTGTAAAAACAATGTAATATGATCTATATGGTGAGAAAAGGAAGAATATAACATGCCTTGATTGATAGAGAAGCAAAAATACGTGATACCGGAGCGGAGGACAATGGAGGAGACCACACCTTAGAGTTTCAATCCAAAACTTGCAAGAATTCAGTCACCTTGGGGAGGATGGAGGCTGAAGTTGGCTGATGAGAGGAGAGGCTAGGGTAATTTTCGAAATTAGGGAGAAGGGTTAATGAAAATTGTACAAAAAAACCCTTCTACCTTGTTTTATTTAAAGAAATAGAAGCCTATTAATATACTAGCCCATCCTATTCATTAAAAAGGCTTAAAACATTTAAAATTCAGACTTCAAGCCTTTAATTTTCGTAATATAGGGTCTCTAAAATTTAAAAGTGTAGTAAAAGTCATAAAAATAGCCCGTATAGGCGAAGAACGGGTCCCCCTCGGTAACCGTGCATAAAATCTCATTTTCTTGGAAATTATGCATAAAATAAAAATATTTTGCTTTAAAATATGTATAAGTGCTAAAACATTAAAATATTTTCGATTTGATCGTCTCCGGACTCGTCCCCGCTTACCGGTCTCAAACCGTCCCGTAAAGTGACATGCACAAGTAAAGCATAAAATCATCATGTAAACACATAAATGACATGAAAATCATGCTAACATAAAGTTTTTCCCCTAGTCATGCACTCATTTCTACGTAATCCGAATTTCGGGATGTTACAGTTACCATTCACCAGAAGGAAGAACATTCATGAACATACTTGAATCAAACTCGAATCCTCAGTATCCATATTTTTCTGGAAAACACTTGGAAGCATAAAAACATCATTTTGAACCCAATCTTTCTTTCCTTCGTTCATGCGTTAATCATTTTAAACATGAACTTCAACATATCTTAAACATACAGGCAAGCAGATCCATAAAATGAATAAAATCAATACATGCTTTAAATGGTGTAGCAAAGGGTCAGCTTTTACTTGCCTTAACAAAGCTTTGTAACCGTGGTTAATTCCGGCAGAATCTTCTCCCTGAGCAATACACGAAATCCTCTGGAAAATATTTATAGGAACACTAAAGATTTTCTTTGCAAATGATAATGATCTTACTTTCAAAACAGCTATTTATATGGAAGGGATTAGTGGCAAGGTGCTACGTTTATAAAGCATGACACACTTCAACCAAGTTGTACAAATTTTTGTAAAATTCCCTTCACATCATTTTAATTTATAAAACACCAAACCCTTTTCTAAAGAAATCATTTGTCCTCCTTAAAGATATTTTCAATCGATTTAAAACCTGCTCATGTTTCGCTCTTGGAGTCATCTGCTGGAACCAGCCGCGACGCATCTTATTTTCTGAAATCAATGAAATCAGCAAATACGTAACATTTAAAATTTCCATTTTGGCCCATGAAATTAATAAAATGCATAAATATGGTCTTATGGATTTTGGGGCTTTACAACCGAGAGATTGGAGATGTGAGAGTTAGCGCAGAGATGCCACGTGTTAGTCAACGTTTCTGGGTTGACAGGTGGTGTTAGCGCTAGAATCTGATGAGGGATCTGGATGAGCGTGAGCAGCAGTGAGTGATGACATCTATTGCAGAGCGACATCGTTTTGCTTAGTTAGCGGAAACCCTTGATGCGATGTCGTTTCAATTAGTTGCATGCGATAGACTTAGCGAGGCAGATTTGTGTGAGCGCTGAGGACTCAGATGTGAGTAGCACTGGAACCAGATTCGAGGACTTGCATCCTATCGCCAAGATCTGTTAGCATTAGGATCTGATACCGGGATCTGATTATGTCGGTGTTGGCTTGCGTTGTAGATTTTGACTCGAGTATTTAAATGTAAGTGTTGCCCAACACTTAGCGTATTTTCAACCCCGACATTTTTTATCATCTTCTTCGAAACCCTCGATAGTTACTGTTCACTGAACCCTTCTCCGTTAGATTCCTGTTGATTTCCGCCGTTGTTTGGAGAGCGACTGGTGGCGTTGAGCTCGTCTTGCTTAGCTCTTTCAGTTTATACCAATCTAGAGTGGTTGATCGGTGTGTGGGAGAAGCGTGAAGAATCTGTGTGTTCGATGATTTTCGCGGCAGTAGATCGGAGTGTTCTCCAGTTCATTTGAGCTTCTGGATTTGAGCTCCCAGACAGTTCCTGCTGTGTTTGTTAAGACCGGCGAGGAAGCAGACTTGATAAGGTTGAGGTTGCCGTGTCCTGGTGAGATCTATTGAGGTAGAATCTGAGGTTTGAGGTACGAATTGAGCTTCTGATTACAACTTTAACATAAGCGTGTAGTATTTTGGAGCATGAATGGTGTTCTGTGTATTCTGTGTTTTACGTGAAACAGGTTTGCTCATTGCTTGAACTATATGGTCTGTTTTACGTAATTTGTGCATGTTGAAATCAGATTTGAATTTCATGGCATTCATGCATACATATTGAGCCTGATGATTGATTGATTACCGAATTGAGAGCCACGTTGTGATCGGTAGACAGATGTGTCTGCCTGAAAGGTCCAACGCTATCATCGGAGTAGTGATTGACTGACTCGTCGTGTCTGAATACCACCTTGCTGTGATGGGTAATTGAGAGGCCAACCCTGAATATCACGGACCGATTATTTCCACCGGCTTATTGGCTGTGCGTGGTATAGAGGCTCGCCTTTGATTTGCCACAGATTTGAATTTCATGGCATTCATGCATACAGTATTGAGCCTGATGATTGATTGATTACCGAATTGAGAGCCACGTTGTGATCGGTAGACAGATGTGTCTGCCTGAAAGGTCCAACGCTATCATCGGAGTAGTGATTGACTGACTCGTCGTGTCTGAATACCACCTTGCTGTGATGGGTAATTGAGAGGCCAACCCTGAATATCACGGACCGATTATTTCCACCGGCTTATTGGCTGTGCGTGGTATAGAGGCTCGCCTTTGATTTGCCAGCTGATTCGTTGGCCTAGATGACCGATTCTTTGGCAGCCCTCATGCATTCATGTTTTGATTTACTGCATGTTTATGAGTTGCTGTTGTCTTAGTGCTCTTCGTACTGAGGTTTGACCTCGTATTTCTTTTCCTGCTTTTGTGTTCTTGGGTCTGTGTTGCCCAATGCAGGAGTTGCAGGTAATCTGGCTGGGCAGAGTGGAGCTTCAGCTAGTAGATCCCTGCTTGGTTGAGTCCCAGTGTATTGTATTATGTATTGAACTAGGGGATGCCCTGAGTTTCTATGTATTTTGGGGATATGTTATTTGAGTTTAATTGTTTACCCGTCTGTTGTTGGATTTTGAGTAAATCCTATTTTGATTATGAATATTTTGAATGATGATTTTTATTGTTCAGTCCCAATACTACGAAAATTTTTAAGCCCTACTTTATGCTTCCGCGTGTATGTGCTTAATTGTGCGTTAATCTTTGTTGATTAGCACGGGGCCTGACAGCAGAAAACAAACAAACATTTACAAAATGATCTCATTCGGGTTGAAAAAACTGTATCTGAGATATCTTATACAAATTCGGTACGAGATGATTTAACTCAAAACTGAACTGAAAAGAAGCTATGAATTCTGGCTAGCGTGAAAACATAGGTTCCACGATAAACACCCCCTATCTGATCCATCTTGCAACAACCAGCAACCTCTAAACCTGCTCACCTGCACTTAGGAAAGCTAGTGAGCCAAGAGGTTTAACAAGCAAAAGTGTAAATAACGAAGGCAGACAGTACATTCATTAAAATTAGGGGTGGAAAAAATCCGGAAAATCCCGACAACCCGAACCCCGACCCACTCCCGACCCGAAAAATATCGACCCGAAAGAATCCCTTCCCGAATTTTGGGGAAAATTCCCGACCTGATAAGTATTGGGAATGGGATCGGGTGTTTTTTGCTCTCCCGATGGGATTCCCGACGCGACCCGAAATATATTAAAATAACAAAAAAAATATTTTTTAATATAAAAAATAGAAAATTTTTTTTATCTGTTAAAATAAATAATAAAATATATTTTTCAATATTTTTTACTTTTTTTATGTCACTCCATTTGTATCAAAATAAGGTTTTTTTAATAGAAATATTTATTTTATTTAGTCATTGATGCTCATGAAGAGGAATATATTTCAGTAATTTATGAGTTGGTTAAGTTGATGCAACGATGCTTGATATTTTTATGTTTATATAATGGACAATTGGTACTTTGTATATATTTTAAATTTTACTTATACAAAATATTTTTATATAATATATGATGGTTATATGTACCCACGTGCACATGAAAAAGTAATATATCTCCTCAAGTGCAAGCTCCAAAGACCATCGGGTGGAAGTTAAATCTTTGATATTGTGATTTAATGGTACAATATAATATATTATTTTTACTTTGGATTTAATGTTTAGTGGATTAACCAAGAAATCGTATAACTTGTTTCAAGTATTAAAATTTTAATTTTCAATGCTTATATATCATCTCGCTAGTGCTTGTGCTTGTCTTTGTTTGGGATATCCCTTTCCGGCCCTACGGGATCTCGAAAATACGGGTTCTCGAATATTTGGGTCCCGATACTTTTGAGTACGGGTGGTTATAAAGAATCCCAATTCTTCTCGGGATGGGAATCGGGGAAGTGGGTTACGGGACGGGACCCTACCCGATCCCACCCCTAATTAAAATAGCTTTAACTGTAAACTGAAACCTCTTAAGCTGATAGAACTTGAAAGCTGAACAACTGTAAACTGGTAAATGATAAAGCATAATCTGAACATGCTTGAAACATTTAAAACCTTTACTGGTATTAAAGGAAGTAAGCTTTAACATAAACTTTTCTCGATTAATGTGGTTGTAAACAACCCTATTCTATGTTCTTATTTTTTGTAGTGAAGTGTGAACGAAAGCTCTCCTTAGGTCATAGTCGCTTGATCAAGCTTAAACTGATTCAAGGTGAAGCGGTACCCAACAACTCTTTTGTCGTTGTCACACGCCCTAGTCTCTGACTCTTTTGGTAGGGCACTTCGATCCGTCGACCGATTACCACACACCCTATGGTTGGTGGGGCACATCGATCCGTCAATCGATTACCACACATCCTATGTAATATGTTATCCGTCACAAATCACAAAACTTTTGAACATACTTCCTTTAAACTGCTTTTTTTGATCTGATCAAGATCGCTTTCTCATATGGTTTGCTATGGTTTGCTGTTAAACTCATTTGATGTTTGAAAGCTATTGAGAGTACATCGGAGTTCAACTGAAGAAGAAAACTTGAATTAGCTCATGCTATAGAAACGAATAACGAATAGCAAAGATCTAAGCTGAAGAACTATCTCTTGAAATGGGTATAACTTCGAACAGATTAGAGTTATACCTTTGAATCAGAGCTAAAGAAAGAATAATTAAACTTTAAAATACAGTATCAGTCAGAGTGGACCTAAGCTGAATCAGTTCAGCTCAGAGTATGAACAGATTGCGAGCGTAAACCAGCTCAGAATAGAAATCAGATGTAAGATGTTTGGTCAACTCAGATTGGAAAAGTCAGCACAACTTAAACGGGCAGACTGTATTACAATGGTCACACAAAGTCAACTCAGATCGAACAATGAAATCAGATCGCGAGTTCAGAACAGCTCAAGAAAAGAAATAGATCGCAACTTAAGATCAGCTCAGGAAAATAACTAGATCATGAACTTAGCTCAATACTGACTAACAGCTTAGAAGATTCCTTACTCTGAACCAAAAGGAAATATCTAAGAAAACTTTTTAAAAACAAAAACACGTAAGCTGCTTGTAAGCTACTTGCAGAACATCATAGAAATTTCAGGAGGAATTTGACTCAAACATCATAAAACATTTTCGAACAACTTTTCTGAATCAAAACTCCATCAAACCAATACTTTCTCAATAAATCATCATAAACTCAACTCCGTGTTTGAAAAACTTTGAAAACTTTTATCAACCTTTAAAACTCATACAAACATGCAAGAAAGAAATCAATATATGCTTTCCAACATACAGCAAGAAACAGAGTTTACTTGCCTCAATTGCTGAACACAGCTAACAGAAATCCTTCGGCGTTGAAACACTTACAAACACGATCAAAATAACTTTGAAATATTTTCAAGCTCTGTTAGGCAGAGAACTTTTTCCACAGTACCCACCGCTTTAAAAATGAAAATTGTTGGAAGAAGTTTTATAATGAGGGTGAAGGTACTTGGCACGTGTATTTATAGGCAAATGAAAAGCATGAGCTCATTTTGTCTTTCAAAGTATTTGCACCGACTGATTTAAAATTACTTGGACCGTGTTTTATGAGGTTCGACCGACCAACTCCTGGGAACCGGGTTCCTATCTAATCTGAAATTCAGACAGACGAAATTTGAATTGTTGAATTGAAGCCGAAGAAGGGTACTGAAACTAGCAAATGAAACCCTTCGAAAATTTAGATCTATCATTGTGGATTTATGGATTTCCTGGGTATTACAGATTACTTGTCTCAAAGTTGAAAGACAGTTTGCACAGAATAGATCCGGATTTGAATATATCCCAAGCACGATCGAAAGCTTTAGAAAACTTAAGAAAATATTTGGTTGGTTTGTTGTTTAGAAGAGCTCTCCACTGCCTTATATAATCTCAGATGATGTAAACAGTGTAGTTGGTTTAAAGTACTTGGTGTAGGCGCCTACCAACCGTAATTATTTTCTTCCAAATATTTCCTTTTTGTTTTTTCCTTTTATTAAAACATAATAGAAACTCGAACGCTCTGGTTTATTCTTCCGGAAATACTCGCGACCGAGTTCCTGTTCTAATCTGAATTTTAGCTCAGAGGAAATCTGAATCACTGAATTGAAGCTAAAGAATGGTACTAAAATTAACAAATTAGACCCTTCAAAAATTTAGATTTATCATTGTGGATTTATGGATTTTTGGGCATTACAACTCTTCCCCCTTTAAAAAAAATTTTGTACTTGAAATTTCCTTACGAAAACAGATCTTGGGTATGGGCTACGCATATCAGTCTCGGTGTTAAGATAAATTTTATAAGTTTCGGTGATAACAAAAACAAGACTAAGAACTGAACATAAGATGCAGATCTGATCTTAAGTATTCGCAGAGGATAAGAGAAGGGAACATTTTAGATCGTGACGTCATGCCATTGAGTGAAAGATTTCAGATCCGAGAGTTCTGAGTAAAATTGAGTATCAGATTTTATTGTTCGAGAATTGATCAGATATCGAGTCATGTATTCAGTTATCGGGTTGAGAACTTCATATTTAAGTCCTCAGATATCGGGTTATTTGAGTAATCGGTTCTTTCATTTATCGGGACAGTTTTTCAGATTTGAGGGCATTCAGATTTGATTCAGAGGCTTCGGTAACGGATCCGATTACGTTGATTTAGATGTTATTATTCTAACCCGAGCGTTTCAGATGTGAACAGACTCAATATAAGATATTTCAGATCTCAGTATTTCAGATGTGGTTACAGAATAATCAGAGTACATCAGATCCGAGGTTATCAGATGAGAATAATTTAGATTTAGGTACAGTATACTTGCAGATGTTTATATGTACTCAGATCTGGAAAATTACGAATATACATATAGAGGGAAAGATTCGCTCAACATAATGAACCTTCAAATGTGAGCTTCGAATATCTTCGGAGGTTATCAAAAGATTATTTGAGAAGAATCAACGGTCATAATTTAATCGTATAAAAGCCTGGAATTAAGGAGACAATATCAGAGCTATTTTGGGTAAAGTTGCACAGTACGCAGAGTGATTGATACGATGATTACCCGCTTTGAAATATAAGTCAGTTTATCCTGACAAGCGCATATTACCTTTTGCATGACATTAATGGAGCATTAAATTCTATGACACGATGAAGATATGAAAAGGAGTTTATTTCTACTGGCTACATTTATTGACCGTTGAGGACAAAGAGTATAAATACTGAAGAATTCAAATGAAGAAGACTCTCGGTCAATCGCTACCATTCACGACGTTCTTCTTTGCTATCATAACGCTCTTACATATTTACTGGGAACCTTTCATTGCAAAACATTCCAAGTACCCGTATTCAAATCTCGAAGAACACTCAAGCTCAAGCCTTCATAGATTTAATCTTTGAGATATCTTCTGGTTTACATTTGTAAACAGTTCTTGTTGATAAAAGAACCAGAAGGTTTACAGTGTTAGAGTAGATGCCCAACTAGCCAACTTGTGGCGTGTGGGTTTTATTGACTCTTGTACATGACAATCTTTATTTATGAAATTAGTATTTATTTATGGCATTCTTTATCTTCATTATGATTATAATGTTAACAATTGTGTTGGATAAAGACCTAGAATGCACCATAGTGTATGTTAGATGTGATAGTGGATATGATGGCTATCATGAAACACATCTAATAGTCACTGTGTATTCTGAATTCGTTCCTAGTCGATTGGGCCGTCAAAATGAGGATAAGGCCGCCCGAGCTTGAGACTAGCATCTGCGATGTGAAGTACCATGTTTCATTGGTAGGGAACATTGTGATGTTCTGAGCATGCAGATGGATAGTCACCTGGTGATCTATCGAACTACCCTCGTTCGGACTTTCCAAGTGGTTAACCATTTGTCGAGTGGATAAGTCCGAGGTCTTGGTTGTACTGATTGGTCCTCACTACTCGAAACGTCATTGAGACTCTACATGATAGACGCCTCACTTTGACCCGTTTGCCGACTCATTTGGGGTCATTAGGCGGTGGGATTGGGTGAGGTCCCGATGAATGTAGGAGTCGATGCTTCGTTGTCGAGGATTCACCGCTCGCTTTCATGCGTGGATATCCTATGTTATCTGAGGAGAGGAGTACTGGATGTGTTTTAGGTAAATGGGTTTGCCTAGTTACACTCGGGATGTCACTATTTGATCTCCAAGATGTATGCATAGTTATCGGATCTTTAGCGACTCTCGATTTACCAATGGTCGTTGATCTGATCGGGATATATGTGTTGAAAGGACCGTACTGTACGCTAACCACGACCAAATGGTTCTTGCAGACACTATCAGTGATACCTAGGGGATCATGGGGTGATGTTGCTAGGCGCTTTACCATGATCCGATGGGCAAGTCCGAAATTGTGATTTCGGAGTCACAATGGTTGTGGGCCCATGGCTAGCTGTATCCCTGAACCATTGAGGGTCACACAAGTACTGGATTTATGATTCCCGCATGGAAACTGAGCTCAATGTGTTGAGCATAGGATGAGGATTTTAGGGAGTGCGACTTCCTAAAAGTCAACAGGGGTCAAATTACGATTTCCCAAAGTTGAGGGGCTAAACTATAATTTTGGACTAGGCGGTCTGAAAAATTGTTTTCGCATCATAATACTCAGTTTTGGAAACTGATTCGATCGGTCCGATCTGATCGTTGATCGAAATTGTGATGAAGCCGCGGTGGTACGGTCGAAACGAATGTTCAAATGGACCTGGGCCCGCCCCAGGCCCATTGGGCTAGTGAAAGCCCATCATTGGTCTACTTATGCTAGACCTAGGGCGACACAAGACCATACTCACCAACCCTAGCCCTTGTGTGCGCCGACCCCTCCTCTCCCAAACCTCTCGGCCGTGCCTCCTCCATTGTGCCACCGTCGCGCCGCCGTGCCGCCGCCCCGTGATCGGACTTGTTTCGATCACCACGACGAGGAGATTCCGTTCGTGCTAAAATCCGTCAGCTCTTCTAGTGCAGACTGGTGGAGGACTCTTGTTTCGGTCGTGGACCTGATTAGACGATCTACCGCCGCCTACAATTCAAGAGCCAGTATTCCCTGTGAATCTGGTTGGAGCCAGGCGCCTAGACGCCAGCGAGGTAACAATCGATAAACGCCCTATGAATGGTTTATTGATTGATTTCAATGTATTGAACATATCTCGGGGCAAAATTTTAACTTCCGCTGCGCCCCCGGGAAACGGGATCCGGATCCGCCATTATCGCCAACATACAGTGCTCACTATATCGTATTTCTGTGTATCATTTAGATTTGAGTATGTAAAAACGTGCTACGTGAAGCCGTTTGAGAAAATTACATTGATTGTATTCAGCAGAGTTATATGCATGTGTTGTGGTGTTTATTAGGAGTTCACTTGGAGAGAGGCTCAGTGACAGGGTGTCTACATCGTCTGTATTCATCAGTCTTCTAGTGGAACCTTCCTGCAAAGGAAGAAGGGAAGACGTAGGATCTTCAGATCTGAACTTCCAGAAACAAATATCTGACCCCGCAGATTCAGATTCTGACACCTCATCAAGAAGTTCCTCGTCAAGAGACAGTGAGCAGGAATAAGTCCATTGCCTAATGGCCAACCATTCTACGAAAGATGAGGTATTCGATTTCTCCAACACTAAATTTACACGAGAGGACCTAATTAACGCACTCAATGAAATGGTCCATGAGTACCGAAAGCTTTCTCAAATATTTGAGGAAGTCAAGGCTGAAAACAAAGGTTTGAAAAATAGTTCAGTAGAACCAAGCACCGCTCTACTTGGGAAAACTGATAGTTTACAAACCCAGTTAAGTAAGCTGAAGTCTGAGAATGAATCGTTGAGATTAAGATCCAGTGAGCTCAAATCTGAAAACGAAAGGTTAAATCTGGTGATAAGCTCCTGGACTCAATCTTCTGTTTCTCTAAGTAAGATGCATGAAACCCAAAAGCCGTTAAAAGATAAATCTGGCTTAGGTTTCAATATTGGAGAAAGCAGCTCCGGAGAGACCAGTAATCAGTCAAATCTGGTATATTTCAAGTTTAAAAAGATGAATTTCGTCAAAGCCAGTGTGATACACAATACTTATGAGTCGGTAAAGTATGACGACCAGACCTCTGGGCAACTGAACCAAAAAGGCAAAGTTGATATCGGATATATCAGACCTGAGAACTCCAAGCCAAGCTAGCTCAAGAACAGACTTGAGAAAGATAAAGCAAAAGCTGTGTTCCTCACCAGCCCAGGCGTAGTTCGACGAAGGTCAAATCTGTTTGGAGAAAGGTTTAGCCCCAAAGAGATCTGAATGGTTCACATACTAAGCCAAAGCTCAACAGATCTAACCATATTTCTGCACACACCCTTATGGATTTTCATACTGGGAAAACTGTTAAGGTAATTCAAGTATGGGTCCCGAAAGGGGTAATCCGATCTGGACCCAAGTAAAATTGGGTACCAAAATTTGTTTTCGTGTTTGCAGGATAATAGGTACAAAGCTGTAGATGAGTCAATGATATGGTACCTGGATAGCGGCTGTGCACGACACATGACAGGAAACCCAAAGTGCTATCAGATGTGACTCCTCATAAAGGAGCGAAAATCGTTTTTGGTGATAACTCACATGGTAACACTGTGGGTAAGGGTAAGCTTACCCACGGTAACATTAATATCTGATATTTAGTTGTGGAGAACTTGTGCTACAATTTAATTAGTATAAGTCAGCTGTGTGACAAGGGTTACACAGTCAGCTTCCAAAAGCACACTTGCATAGTTCAGAGTCCAGATGGTCTGACAATATTGGTAGGCAAAAAATCGGGGAATACCTACATTATCAATTGGTCAGAGCAAATGGGATCTGAATAGATCTGCCTTGCAGCTAACTTCCAAGAGTTGGCTGTGGCATCAGCGAATGAACCATCTCAACTTCAAAACACCCAAATTGAGTCAGCATGAACTGGTTTCTGGTATGCCCAAAATCAATTTTTCTAAGGACAAGATCTGTGCCGCATGTCAGCTGGGTAAAAAAATCCGTTCCACTTTTAAAGAGAAAGGCGGTAAACGTTCTTCCCAAAGCTTAGAGCTTTTACATATTGATCTCTTTGGTCCTATTCCCGTAACGAGCTTAGGGGGAACGAATTACACCCTGGTTGTCGTTGATAATTTCATAAAATTCACATGGGTGTTGTTTTTAAAATCGAAATCTGACACAACTGACCAATTGATTCGGCTTTTAAAACGATACAAAATGACAGATCTTGTACAGTCAACTAGATAAGAAGTGATCATGGTACCAGTTTTTAAATAAAAAATTATCTTCTTATCTGGATGACATTGGGATAAAGCATGAGCTCTCTACAGCTAGAACTCCTCAATAGAACGGGCTGGTTGAGAGGAGAAACCGTGCTTTAAAAAGAAGCTGCTAGATCTATGATTGCGTATTCCGGCATTTCTCAAAAATTCTGGGCCGAAGCAGTTAACAAAGCTTGGTACACTCAGAACAGATCTATGATTAATAAGTTGCACGGCAAAAACCCATATGAGATCTGGAGTGGCAACCTGACATTTCATATTTCAGGGTGTTTGAGTGCAGATGTTTCATTCACAATAACGGTAAGAAGCCCCTAACAGCTTTTGATGCCAAATCTGATGTAGGTATATTTCTAGGATATTCAGCTGTGAGCAAAGCCTACAGAGTGTTCAACAATCGAAGTCTGACAATTGAAGAATCAGCTCATGTGGTTTTTGATGAGACAAGTTTCAGATCCAACTCAACTGCAAGTCTCAACGATTTATGCACACGTCTGGAATCATCCAGTCTTGATGAATCAGATGACGACGTGGGACAACAAAGACACTCAGTTGATCCCCAACCAGATCTGGACACACCACTCAAAAACGATCAAGCAGATCTGACAGGTAACCCAGTAGTCATTGATTTGACTAATGTTGACCGGGTGCAGGAACAGATCTCATCAAGTGTGCCAGTTGCTGGAAATGGAACAACCAATGTTCAAGATGTTGGGAAAATAGGTCCGACAGTACATCAATTGACATCTGACGCACAAGATGCGAGCACATCCTATCAAGTGGTATCGGGCTCAAATCTGGAACAAAAATCACGACAATTGAAATCTTGATGTCATATAATCTAGATGCGATCATCCATCCAAACGTAGAAGCTGAATAGGGAGAAAATCCAACCGGATCTGATCTTCGATGGAATAGAAATCATCCACCCGAGCAGTTCATAGGTAACATTCACTCTCCTGTCCGCACACGAAGCCAGCTTATGCATGATCACTTTGATTCATCATTCATTTCACATATAGAACCAAAGATGGTAGAATAAGCCTTAGCAGACCCAAGCTGGATAGATGCAATGCAAGAAGAGCTTAATCAGTTCAAAATAAATAGTGTATGACAATTAGTTCCTCGACCTAGTAATAACTCAGTAATAGGTACTAAATGGGTCTTTAGGAACAAGCTAAATGAAGATGAGATAGTGATTATAAACAAATCTAGACTGGTAGCTCAAGGATTTAGGCAAATGGAAGGCACATATTTCGATGAGACCTTTGCACCAGTAGCCAGACTAAAAGCCATTCGCATGTTTCTTGCTTATGCTGCATTAAAAGAATTCAAAGTCTTTCAAATGGATGTTAAGAGTGCATTTCTTAATGGCATCCTAACTGAGGAAGTGTATGTTGCACAACCTCCTGGATTCATTAATCATACGTATCGAGATTATGTTTACAAATTGGATAAAGATCTATATGGGTTGAAGCAAGCACCCAGAGCTTGGTATGACATACTATCTAAGTTCTTATCGAGCATGATTTCACAATAGGCACTGTTGATAAGACACTATTCAAATTCATCAAATCTGATCATGTCCTGTTAGTTCAAATCTATGTTGATGATTTTATATTTGGGTCAACTAACCCCAAACTGTGCCAAAAGTTCTCTAAGTTGATGCAGGACAAGTTCAAGATGAGCATGATGGGAGAGCTTACGTTCTTTCTGGGATTACAAGTGAAACAGCTTGACAATGGGATCTTCATTAATCAAGCAAAATACACGAAAGAACTGCTGAAGAAATTTGGCATGGATAATTGCTCAGCAGCAGCGACCCCAATGAGCTCTTCAATCAAATTGGATAAAGATGAAGCTGGAACTGCCATTGAGGTATCTTTATATCGCGGTATTATAGGCTCCCTACTTTACTTAATAGCTAGCAGACCAGACATCATGTTTGCTGTCTGTATGTGTGCTAGATTCCAAGCGAAGCCAAAGCAATCTCATTATATTGCTGTAAAGCATAACTGATATATTTAAAAGGAACCTGCAATGTGGGTTTTTGGTATCCCAAAGACTCCAGCTTTCAACTAATCGGTTATAGTGATGCAGACTACGTAGGATGTAGAGTTGATCGTCGATGCACAAGAGGTACTTGTCAATTCTTAGGAGATCGATTGATTTCCTGGTTCGGTAAGAAGCAGACCTCTATTAACGTCCATAGCTGAAGCAGAGTACTTAGCGGCTGGAATCTGCTGTGCTCAGATCTTATGGATTCAACACCAGCTAAAGGAGTATGGCATTGATGCTTCCGAAGCGCCTATTCTCTGTGACAACAACTAGTGCCAAGCATATCGACATCAGGCATCACTTCATAAGATATCATGTGCTCAAGAAGGACGTCCGGCTGGAGTATGTGTCGACTGACCAGCAAGTAGCTGACATCTTCACGAAGCCTCTACCAGACGCTAAGTTTTCCTATTTCAAAAACATTCTTGGTCTCTTAGAATTGCCTTGATTTGGTTATGTACTAACAATTGCAGGTTGAACAGCTACCATGCTTATCAGATATGAGTCTACTGTTCAGGGGGAACTTCGTGGATTTTTAGATCTGGTAAGATTTCAGACTTGAGAGGACCTCAGTTTTAGGGGGAATGACAGATCTGAATTAATAAGTGCCGAGTCAGCTGAATATGTGAGATCTGGATACACTCAAATGTCATATATATACAGTTGATACTTATCTGGAATCAGATCTGACAATATTCCTGCTGACACATCAAAACAGACCCTAAGGTTGTGACGTGTTAAGTATTTGGCTCTCGTTTTTACTTTTTCACCCTCGCGGTTAAAATTCAAAATCATTTAAAAATCCTTTCCAAATCTTGCTCGCGCCGTCGGATGGTTGACACGTGTTGTCATCATACGAAACATCACATTCACATTCTCTCACCGTTTCACATTTCTTGTTTTACATTACGTCGTTTCATTTTTCACTAACCTTTACCTTACGCAAATTACTTTCAAGCTTTCGTGCATTTTTGCTCTCTAGTGCTCCCTGTTTGCAGATTATCTATCTTTCAGGCGTTCTCTCATTCTATGTACTATTTGAAATGGAATCTTCCTTGATTGCGAACGATCTTCAAGTCAATTTCGACTCTGTCCTGGGTATTCCAGATAACGATGGTGTCAGGCCTCGTGCTCACAACAGAGATAAAACACGCAAACACAAGCGGAAGCTACTAAAAAGCGGGTAATTTTTTTTTTTTGCTTTTGGCCTGACGGTTTAAAACGATATAATTAAAAATAGTACGATACTCAAAGTAATCCCAGTTTAACAACAAACCAACAAAACCAAGGCTACAAGCCCACAACAACCAATACAGCATCTCATGTATCAGACACCTGGCAACAACCACAACCGAATATCACAAGATACAACCAAAGCACAGGGCATCCTCTGGCTAACAATACTGATACATATAAATATGCTATATGCTACTTGGATACTCTAACCACCTCCTGGGACACCTCTAGCTGGGTCAGCACCACGACCAGCTGGATAACCTGAACAACAAAACAGGCAAGGAAAACAACCAAGCCCCAGAGGACGTGGGGTCAAACCCCAGTACGGAGAGAAACTAAAACAGCTAAAGAAAAGCATAAGATAAAATGCAGATGCTATGCATGAGACACGGAACGAACGCTGAAGGCTACAACCGGAAAGAGAGCCAAGGAACTCAAACATAGATCCACAAGATCTGCAACAAACGGTGGCCACTGGGTGTGTTCAAAGTGTGGTAATGAGCCACTCGCCTTGACACTACACCCGAATATCAGATGCATCAAACAACTCAACCTGCCATTGCCTCGCCCATGAACTGTGGTAGTTAACCACTCGGCGCATGGTGGCTAACTAACCCAGCAGGGAGATGAGAGTGTGGTATTGCCGCTCGCCCTCGCATCCTGGTAAGAAAACAACAGCACAATACACAAGGCACAAACTGCCAAGATAAAAGGCACGAAAGAGCTGAAATATGTGTGAACCATGCTTGGATGCAAACATAGAAAATCAGCTAGCATAAACATAATGCACAGCAAGCACTACACAACAATGTTCACGTCAATTCCAATTCAGCGATGCACACCAGCCATCACATTAAATCCCACGCTAAACCAAGCTGGATTTCAAGCTCAAGATCCGTAACTCTAATACTGATTTACCCAAATCAGATTCCTCAAAGGAACGTAGCAAGTCACGGCCTGCACAAAATCTGCCAAAATACACGGAGCACAGATTTTAGGAAAATGCTATCACAACTCACGGCCATCACAAAAATTTCTCACGGCTGGAATTTGATCACTCAAACCAGCAACTAATCTCAACCATACAACTTAACATGAAGCTTAATTCAAGGCTAGGAACAAGATTCCAAAGCTAAATCGAAAGGCTACCTGCACCCAAGAACGCACGAATGAAAGCAGAAACTTTGTGCTTTTGCTCCAGCCAACGACAGCCTCCAAAATTGGTATGAGATGAAAGAGCTTTTCGAGAGGAGTCCAACGCTACCTCAAACGTGACAAACGGTGGCAGGAATCAACGAGAATTCGCCGGAGAAGCTCATGGTGAACAGTAACCGAGGGTTCGAAGCGAAGAACGAAAGTTGGGAGAAAATTTGCTAAGTATGGAATCTGTTGTAATAATTGAAGGCCAAAGCTTCCAATAAATACACACGTGAAAGCTGGTTAAAAAGTCCACCGACAAAACCAGACGATGCACTACTAAAATCCCAACCAGCAGTCACAAAACAAACCAACGGCTGGTCGCTGCTTACGACTGGTCCTCAAACCCAAAAGCTGGTGTCTTACACAAGCAGTAGCTGGTCGCTAACCCAACGTCTGGATTTCCTAACAACCAAAAGCTGGTACCAGACGTCGCGTTCCAAAACCACGGAGAAATCTGATCTCTAAAACGCTAAATGCTTGAAATAGTGCTAACGCTAAAACGACGTCGCGCAGCACCATGGTGAAGTCTAAAACGTTAAACACAAACATTGGAATCTGGTCACTCGAACGCTAACTCTCAAAACAGATCTCTCCCTCAAGCGTTCACCAAAACGGCGTCGTTACAACCTATCTAAACGACATCATTTCATCCTCAACACAAGAACATGCGGGCAGATCTCAAAATCAGATCCTAGCGCTAACGCAATACCAGATCTCTCCTAAACGACGACGTTCTAGCGTCTACGATAAAAACGCGCCGCGCAAACTTCTATATACAAGCGCAACAGATCTCAGCTACTTCGCGACATCCAGATCTCATGAAAACGACGGCGTATTGAACCTCTCGCTACAAAATGCGCCGCAACATCAAACGTCCAGATTTCTCAAATCCGAACAGATTTCTCACGAAACGAACAGATTTCATAAAAAATTCAGTCGCAAAACCTTCAAACTCGAAAATTCCAAAATTTCCAGAATTGTTCTAAATGTGATTTCTGACCCGAAAATGTAAACGAAACCTCCAAAAAGAATTCCGAACACCCAGAGTTCCTCAAAAACCGATTAATCCAACAATTAATCTTTTATTAATTTCAGGTCTCACATTTCTCCCCCACTAAAAAGGATGAAAGAAATACAACCAAAGCTACAACTACTGGGAATCTAGCACAACAGCTACTCAAACAGATGCGGCCACTCGCGCTGCATCTTTTCTTCCAGCTCCCACGTAGCTTCTTCCCTGCCATTCTTGCTCCATTGCACCATCACCAACGGAATTGTCTTATTCCTCAATTTTTTCTCTTTTCTGCCTAGGATCTGCAAGGGATATTCCTGATAGCACAACGTCTGATCTAGCTCAACCTCGTCAGTTCTAAGCACATGAGACGGATCTGGCTCGTACTTCCTCAACATGGAATCATGAAAGACATCATGCAGAGAAGATAATTCTGGAGGCAACAACAGCCGATACGCTAACGAGCCAATCCTCTCAACGATCTCATACGATCCGACGTAACGAGGGGCTAACTTTCCCTTGTGTCCAAAGCGTATGACACTGCGAAATGGAGAAACTTTGAGAAATACCTGATCACCAACCTGAAACTCTAGAGGTCGACGCCTCTTAGTTGCATAACTGGCTTGGTGATCCTTGGCAGCTTTCATCCGCTGTCGAATTAGATGAACATGATCCTTCATTTGCTGCACAAAGTCCGGGGCAGATAGCTGCTTCTCCCCCACTTCTTCCCAACATACCAACGATCTGCACTTCCTGCCATACAAAGCCTCAAATGGCGCCATGCCAATCGTCACCTGATAGCTGTTATTGTAGGAAAACTCCACCAAAGACAATGCGTCTTGCCAGCTACCTCCGAAATCCAACACAACAGCTCGTAACATATCCTCCAACGTCTGGATAGTTCGCTCAGATTGGCCATTTATCTGGGGGTGATACGCGGTACTCATAGCCAATATGGTACCCAAAGCTGCTTGCAAACTCGTCCAAAACCTGGACATAAACCTTGGATCTCGGTCGGAAACGATCGAAACAGGCACACCGTGCAATCTAACCACAAAATCCACGTACAGTTTCGCCATCTTCTTCAGAGAAAAGGTCATACCGTAGGGAATAAAATGTGCAGACTTCGACAATCGGTCGATAACCACCCAAATAGCATCGCATCCTCTGCTGGAACGAGGCAGATGCGTCATGAAATCCATAGCTATGTGCTCCCAATTCCATTGGGGAACTTCCAAACTCTGCAACAGACCACCAGGTCTCATCCTCTCGGCCTTTACCATCTGACAGTTCAAACATCGAGCAACGAATCCAGAAACGTCGCTCTTTAGGCTAGCCCACCAGAAGTGCGGCTTCAACGCATGGTACATCTTCCGTGCACCAGGATGAACACTATGTCTGCTGCAGTGCGCTTCCCGAAGGATCTCCTCCTTCAAATCAATGAGGTTAGGCACAAACAGCCTACCACGAAACCTCAAGCAACCATCAGAAGAAACAGAATAATCCTCAAGTTCTCCAGCCCTGACCTTTAACTTCAACTCGTGGATGGAAGGATCAGTCCTTTGAGCTGCTCGAATACTAGAAACAATCTTTGGCTCCACTTGGAAAGAATAAACCACAACGCAATCATCAGCCAGATAGAATCTCCAACCAGTAGTATTAAGATGCTCCTGATCCTTAGAGATATACAACGAAGCAAGCATCTCACTAGCCTTCCTGCTCAAAGCATCGGCCACTACGTTCGACTTCCCAGGCTGATACTTAATCTCGCAATCAAAGTCCTTTAGCAGCTCCATCCAACGACGTTGTTTCATATTCAAATCGGGCTGCGAAAACAGATACTGCAAACTTTTGTGGTCCGAGTACACCACAAATTGCTCGCCATACAGGTAATGACGCCAGATCTTCAACGCAAAGACCACGGCTGCAAGCTCCAAATCATGTACTGGATAACGAGTCTCATGCGGTTTCAACTGCCACGAGGAATACGCAATGACTCAACCATTATGCATCAAAACACAACCCAATCCATTGAGCGAAGCGTCAGAAGAAAAAATGAAACCACCTGATCCGGACGGCAGAGCCAACACAGGTGCAGTAGTCAGTTTCTCCTTGAGCAATTGAAACACATTCTCACATTGCTCAGTCCATACAAACCGTTTGTCCTTCTGAGTCAATTGAGTCATCGGCTTTGCTATGCTAGAAAATAACCCAATCCATTGAGCGAAGCGTCAGAAGAAAAAATGAAACCACCTGATCCGGACGGCAGAGCCAACACAGGTGCAGTAGTCAGTTTCTCCTTGAGCAATTGAAACACATTCTCACATTGCTCAGTCCATACAAACCGTTTGTCCTTCTGAGTCAATTGAGTCATCGGCTTTGCTATGCTAGAAAATCCTTCAATGAAACGACGATAATATCCAGCCAGACCCAAGAAACTGCGAATCTGCGACACATTCCTGGGATGCTCCCAGTTCAGAACAGCATCAACCTTACTAGGATCCACAGAAATCCCCTCGGATGAAATAACATGACCCAAGAATATGACGCGATCTAGCCAAAACTCGCACTTGGAGAATTTAGCATACAGCTGCTGGTCTCTCCATGTCTGAAGGACAATTCGCAAATTCTCCTTATGCTCCAAAGGAGTCTTAGAATATACCAAGATGTCGTCAATGAACACTATCATGAACTGATCTATGAACTCTCTGAAAATCCGATTCATCAGATCCATAAAGACTGCAGGCGCGTTGGTCAACCCAAACGACATAACCAAAAACTCGAAGTGTCTTTACCTCGTACGAAAAGCAGTCTTTGCGACATCTTGATCTCTTACTCTCAGCTGATGGTACCCGGAACGCAAGTCAATCTTCGAATACACTGCAGAACCTTGCAGCTGATCAAACAGATCGTCGATCCTGGGTAACGGGTACTTGTTCTTAACAGTCGCTTTATTCAACTGGTGAAAATCAATGCACATCCGCATTGAGCCATCCTTCTTCTTCACAAACAAAATGGACGCTGCCCACGGCGACATACTAGGTCGGATGAAACCCTTCTCCAGCAAATCGTCCAACTGCACCTTGAGTTCTCTCAACTCCGCAGGCTCCAAACGATACGGGGCATGAGAAATCAGAGCTGTTCCAGGCACCAGCTCTATACTGAAGTCAATCTCCCACCTCGGAGGAAAACCAGGAATCTCCTCCGAGAACACATCGGGAAAATGTCGCACCACGGGAACGTCGCTAAGCTGCACACGAGAAGAAGAAGACACATCCATAGCGTAGATCATGAAACCAGAATTCCCTAAGGACAACAGACTGAACATTTCCATCGCTGAGACTAACGGGATCTTCGTTCGAGAATCTGGCCATAGAAGTCCCACTTCTCGCCAGACAAAGGCCTAAAACGAACAATCCCATGGAAGCAATCCACGAAGGCCCTATAGTTGGACAACACGTCCATCCCAACGATACAATCGAAATCCCACAACATCAGACGGATCAAATTTTCCAACAACACATGCTCACCAAACCGCAACACGCCATCTAACAAAACCTCATGGGAAAACTGACTCACACCGCCAGGGGTAGAAACAGAAACACTATCGCACAAAGGGATGGTATGCAGACCATGCTCAATAACAAAGGAATCAGAAATGAAAGAATGCGATGCACCGGTGTCAAACAACACACGCGCAGGAAAATATAAAACAAGACAAGTACCTGCGATCACCCGACGGTGTCTCCTCGGCCTGCTCCCTAGTCATGGCGTTGGCCTGAGCATGCTGAGGTCCAGAATAGAACGGCTGAGACAACTGTCCGAATCGCGACGGAACAAGCTACTAGGGATGGTATGCAGACCATGCTCAATAACAAAGGAATCAGAAATGAAAGAATGCGATGCACCGGTGTCAAACAACACACGCGCAGGAAAATATAAAACAAGACAAGTACCTGCGATCACCCGACGGTGTCTCCTCGGCCTGCTCCCTAGTCATGGCGTTGGCCTGAGCATGCTGAGGTCCAGAATAGAACGGCTGAGACAACTGTCCGAATCGCGACGGAACAAGCTACTGGAACGGCCTGAACGGAATCTCACCAATCCTGGGCGACTGAAACTGAGGGGAACGACCCCTAGACTGTCCTCCACGACCCTGAGACGGGGCTGCGGCTTTCTGCGATCCCACAGACGGACACACCCTAGCAAAATGCCCATACTGACCACAAAGATTGCAGGAGCCCTTCACACCGACACACTGGGTAGAAGGATGCTTGCCACCACAAAAACCACAGAACTCAGCCCGAGAACCACTACTACTCGAGCTACCTGAACTAGATGAACCAGAACCAGACTTTTTCTTGAAATGTTGACCGCGGGATCAAAACCTCTGACGGCCAGACTACTGTGCCACCTGCGACTGCTACTGCTGGGGCTGATGGGCTGACTGGGAGGACTGCGAAGACTGCGCTCCCTGACCAGCAGGACGACCACTCTACACTACCAACTGTCTACGAGCACGACGACTCCTCAAACCCTCGTCAATATCAATAGCATTATCAACTGCTTCAGCATAAGTCTTGGGTTTGCTTGTCAGCACCATATGATACAGTTCCTCATTCAAACCCTCTAAGAATCTGGTCCTCTTGGCCCTCTCTCGGCCAGAAACGTGCGGAACGTACGCCAACAAAGAAGAAAACTTCCGAGCATACTCACGGACATACATCGAGACCTGCTCCAGATGATCAAACTCCCGCTCACGGACATTCACATAAGACTCAGGAACAATCTCCTGCATAAAAGTCTCGCAAAAACTGTCCCAAGTAATCCCAACGACGGTCTCCAACAAAGTACTAGAAGCACCACGTCACCAGCGCTCTGCACCCTTCCTCAACTGGAGGGTCACCAAACTCAACCGAAGCTCGTTGTCATACTGGACATAATCGAATAGACGAGTGATGTTCTTAAGCCACGAATATGCATCCTCGCTCGACTCGTCGCCATTGAAGACCTGAGGGTTCATCCTCTGAAACCTCGCTATCACAACGTCCATCCTCTCCACAGGGGTAGGCAAGTCACCAACTTCCTCCTCCTCATCGTGTCTACTACGAGTACGACTAGGAGCACTACGTCGATCCTCGTTATATCCTGCCGATTCCTCAAATTGCCCCTACCTCTACCACGATGTCTAGGCGGCATATATGAATACACTCAACAGGATAAGCAACACAGAACGAGAAAAACATAAATATTACAACAATAAGCAGCATGTAATCACATAGGTCAAGCACATGCAACACACGACACTGTGCCTAGACTCAAGTGTGATAAAAGAAATAGAGCTTATCCCAGCTTAAGCTCTGATACCAAAAATGTAAGGCCTCTTGCTCACAACAGAGATAAAACACGCAAACACAAGCGGAAGCTACTAAAAAGCGGGTAAAATATTTTTTTTTTGCTTTTGTCCTGACGGTTTAAAACGATATAATTAAAAATAGTACTATACTCAAAGTAATCCCAGTTTAACAACAAACCAACAAAACCAAGGCTACAAGCCCACAACAACCAATACAGCATATCATGTATCAGACACCTAGTAACAACCACAACCGAATATCACAAGATACAACCAAAGCACAGGGCATCCCCTGGATAACAATACTGATACATATAAATATGCTATATGCTACTGGGATACTCTAACCACCTCCTGGGGAACCTCTAGCTGGGTCAGCACCACGACCAACTGGATAACCTGAACAACAAAACAGGCAAGGAAAACAACCAAGCCCCAGAGGGACATGGGGTCAAACCCCAGTACGGAGAGCAACTAAAACAGCTAAACAAAAGCATAAGATAAAATGCAGATGCTATGCATGCGACATGGAACGAACGCTGAAGGCTACAACTGGAAAGGGAGCCAAGGAATTCAAACATAGCTCCACAAGATCTGCAACAAACGGTGGCCATAGGGTGTGTTCAAAGTGTGGTTATGAGCCACTCGCCTTGACACTACACCCGAATACCGATGCATCAAACAACTCAACATGCCGTCGCCTCACCCATGAACTGTGGTAGTTAACCACTCGGCGCATGGTGGCTAACAAACCCAGCAGGGAGATGAGAGTGCGGTATTGCCGCTCGCCCTCGCATCCTGGTAAGAAAACAACAGCACAATACACAAGGCACAAACTGCCAAGATACAAGGCACGAAAGAGCTGAAATATGCGTGAACCATGCTTGTATGCAAACATAGAAAATCATCTAGCATAAACATAATGCACAGCAAGCACTACACAACAATGTTCACTTCAATTCCAATTCAGCGATGCACACTAGCCATCACATTAAATCCCACGCTAAATCAAGCTGGATTTCAAGCTCAATATCCGTACCTCTAATTCTGATTTACCCAAATTAGATTCCTCAAAGGAACGTAGCAAGTCACGGCCTGCACAAAATCTGCCAAAATAAACGGAGCACAGATTTTAGGAAAATTCTTTCACAACTCACGACCATCACACAATTTCTCACGGCTGGAATTTGATCACTCAAACCAGAAACTATCTCAACCATACAACTTATCAGGAAGCTTAATTCAAGGCTAGAAATAAGATTCCAAAGATAAATCGAAAGGCTACCTGCACCCACGAAACGCATGAATGAAAGCAGAAACTTCGTGCTTTTGCTCCAGCCAACGATAGCCTCCAAAATTGATATGAGATGAAAGAGATTTTCGAGAGGAGTCCAACTCTACCTCAAACGTGACAAACGGTGGCCGGGAATCGACGGGAATTTGTCGGAGAAGCTCACGGTGAATAATAACCGAGGGTTCCAAGCGAAGAACAAAAGTTGGGAGAAAATTTTCTAAGTATGGAATCTGTTGTAATAATTGAAGGCCAAAGCTTCCAATAAATACACACGTGAAAGCTGATTAAAAAGTCCACCGACAAAACTAGACGATGCACTACTAAAATCCCAACCAGCAGTCACAAAACAAACCAACGGCTGGTCGCTGCTTACGACTAGTCCTCAAACCCAAAAGCTGGTGTCTTACACAAGCAACAGCTGGTCGCTAACACAACATCTGGATTTCCTAACAACCAAAAGATGGTACCAGACGTCGCGTTCCAAAACCACGGAGAAATCTGATCTCTAAAACGCTAAAAGCTGGAAATAGCGCTAACGCTAAAACGACGTCGCGCAGCACCATGGTGAATTATGAAACGTTAAACACAAATGCTGGAATCTGGTCACTCGAACGCTAACTCACAAAACAGATATCTCCCTCAAGTGTTCACCAAAACGGCGTCGTTACAACTTATCTAAATGACACCGTTTCATCCTCAACACAAGAACATGCGGGAAGATCTCAAAATCAGATCCTAGCGCTAACGCAATACCAGATCTCTCCTAAATGACGACGTACTAGCGTCTACGATAAAACGCGCCACGCATACTTCTATATACAAGCACAACAGATCTCAGCAACTTCGCGACATCCAGATCTCACGAAAACGACGGCGTATTGAACCTATCGCTAAAAAACACTCCAGAACATCAAACGTCCAGATTTCTCAAATCCGAACAGATTTTCTCAAATCCGAAAAGATTTCTCACGAAAACAGATTTCATCAACAATTCAGATTTCTCGCAAAACCAGCTTTCAAACTCGAAAATTCCAAAATTTCCATAATTGTTCTAAATGTGATTTCTGACCCGAAAATGCAAACGAAACCTCCAAAAAGAATTCCGAACACCCAGAATTCCTCAAAAAATGATTAATCCAACAATTAATATTTTATTAATTTCAGGTCTCACAGATGGGATGGTTAATATTCAGAGCCATAGAATCTACTGGACTTCGTGGCTTTCTGGGATGTCTGTCAGCTCTCTTCTTCGACACTGCACTTGTGAAAGATAATGAAATTCTCTTTGTCATTCACGGAAAGGTTGTTGTGATTACTGAGGAAAGGTTTGCAGGTGTATTCAAACTGCCTACTGAAGGATTAACTGATTTGTCGGAAGTACCAAAGAACTTGGTGTTTGATGCGAGGAGTTTGTTTTCTAGGTCTGGAGAGCCGGTCAAAACCTCTTGCAAAAAGAGGGAAATGAAATATGAATTCCGTTTGTGCAGGTGTATTCAAACTGCCTACTGAAGGATTAACTGATTTGTCAGAAGTACCAAAGAACTTGGTGTTTGATGCGAGGAGTTTGTTTTCTAGGTCTGGAGAGCCGGTCAAAACCTCTTGCAAAAAGAGGGAAATGAAATATGAATTCCGTTTGTTGAACGATATACTGGCGAAGTCTGTGACGGTCAAAGCTGGTTCGTTTGATGCTGTCACCCATGAACGCTTTGTGTTGATGACGATGATTCATTTTGAGCTGAAGGTTAACTTGAGCAAACTGCTGTTCGATATCCTTAAGGAGATGGCTGATAGATCCTCCAAGAGAGCCAAGGGCTACACGGCTCAAATCTGTGTCCTGTTGAAGGGTGATCCAGCTGTGACTTTGGAAGAGACGAAGACATTCCCTCCTCTGAAAATTCTTTCTGCCAAGACTGTAGTACATATGTCGCCAAGAATAAAACTATTGATGCACGTGGTGAATCAGATGAGTCTGAAGTGGCTAAAGTAGCAGTTGTAAAAAGGAAATCTGTGTCTAAAAAGAGATCAGCTTCAACTGCTAACAAGGACACAGATGAGGTACAAGTGGAGATAGTTGCCAAGAAGCGACCAGCTGCTGCCTCTGATGCACCAGCTGTTAAGAAGAAGAGGACAGTAACGGGGAGAGCTGCTCCCACGGAGAAGGATCTGGCACATGTAACAGTAGCACAAGATGCAGTACTGATCCAAATTGTTGAACCTATCTCAGCTGTGCCAGCTGAACGTCCTCATGCTCAAAAAGCACAAAGCACCGAAGAGAAAGTTAAAGTTGTCAACAGGTTCTGATGATGAAATTGTTGAGCAGGAGCCAGATGTGGAGACTGTTGTAGAGAAACAGAAAGAAAAGACAGCTGTTGATGATGTGAATAAGATTATTGATCAAGTTATCACTGAAACCGCACAAATAGAAACAGATGTGGTGGAACCAGATGTTGCCGAGGAAGTAGTGATGGGAACAGCTTTGGCAGAACCACTGGTAACAAGATCTGACGATATAGTTGTTGAGATCACTGAGATATCGATTGCTGTCAATGATGAGGATGATAATCTTGATGGAGCTGAAAATGAAATTGCTAGGACAATGGCATCTGTTATTGCACCAAAACAGTTTCTTAAAGAGCCTTTGAGATATGGAGAGGCTGACAACATATCTGGGGTTGAGCAACCAAGTAAGATAATTGATACGGAAGAAGATTCTGTGAAGAATAAGGAGACAGATATTCAGCTTGTAGAGACTACAACAGGGAAGGAGATTGATCTAGAGCCGATGGCAGATGTGGGACAGATTTGTTAGTTGAAGAGTCACTGTATAGATGATTTATTGAATCGGATTTCTGAGGATATGATGCTTCCGTCAGTCACTGCTGTCGAGCCCACGAAAATAATATTTGGACATGGAATCACAATTAAAGGAGTCGCGGACGGGGACTGGTACAAGGCCAGTCTCCCTAAGATTGCTGTAGCAGATAAGGGGAAGGCGCCCCTTGTCAGACCAGACACAGTTAAAGGGAATCCGGCCCGTGAGATGTTTCAATTAATTTGCGACGACATCGAATTTCTTGTACAGTTGAGAGAAAAGGTGATAGATGATGTTGCTGCATTCTTTAATTCGTTTAGTCTTCGTAGATTAGCGATTCTGAAATCTGTTAGAGATATTGCTATCAAAGAAGAGCAAGTGTTAACATGGGCTGAGACAGATTCCGTACAAGTTGCTCTTCAAAGGCTATTGTACATAGTTGCAAAGTATAGGGAACTGTTGTTGCAACAATTTCTGGAGGCACATCGAGCAAATTTCAGTTTCAGTCAACCTTGGTTAGCTATGGCACTTCAAATCATAGATTTGCTATCAGCTGCTCATAGTACTTCGGTGAAAAATTTGCTGACGCAGAAGCAAGCACTCAGGCTGGAGTGGACAACGCCGTGTTGTGCAACGTTGTTCGAAGGAGCCAATTTTGATTGAGGATTTTATATTCCTAGGAACCATAAAACCAACTTTTCTACATGCTGGGTTCGGAATTTGCGGTTTATTGAAGGATCTTGGTTAGTGGAAGACGGATACGATCGACGGGTATGCGGTTGTGTGGCTCCTGTTTCTCAACTCTGGGAGCAGTTGCCTCAACGGATTCTGTTAGACACTCTGGCACCAATTGGTCTTTTATTTGAGCCAGCCCAATGTCTGAGTCATTTTACACCGCCTACTATCAAAACTTGGGGTTGGTACAGAGTTTGGACAGAAGTTTTACGGTATTCTATGTTTGGTTGTTTGAAGCCAGTTGGAAGTTTTAATCTTTGTGCAGCTTTAGTGCCAGTTGGACCAGTTTTGGGTGATCGCATTATTCCGAGAAGGATTGTAGATAATATCTCGTACCGTATACAGATTGTAGATTCTCTCCGTTTGTCTTCTACAGATTTAGTGTTTGTAGATCCCGTTGTACAGGTAGACACATATAATAATGCCGATCTAGTTTTTGCAGATCAGGTTGTACAGATGGAAGGAGATCAACATCTAGATCCTACATAATCTGATAATTTCTCTCACCACATTTCAGATCTCGCCTTGCAATCTCCAAATCCGAGTTCTTATACTGATTCTAGTATGCTCTTCACTACCGCTGACATTCCATTGAATGACGAGACAGTTGTTGACCAGCTCGTGTTGCCTGGCAATGCTCTTCCTGCGTCAGTCCTTGCCGAATCTCTTGCCCAGCTCCGGACCTCTGTTACTCAGCTTTCAATCAAGCAGATGCGGACTACAAGCAGCATTGGCAATATCAAGAATGAACTCTTGTCAAAGATCGATAATATTGAGAAAGCTGCTGCAGAAGCTCGTACGAAACAAGACCATGTCTTCCGAGATCTTATTAAAAGTGTCAAACAGGAAGTACAGCTTCAGAAAACTGCCTTATCACTTGAAATGATTGAGTTTAAGAAAGGAGTTCGGGCTCATAGTGCCATCGTAACGACAGATCTAAAGATATTCGAAAGGAGATGCACGAATCGAAAGCCGCATTATCTCAGGAAATAGATGATAAATTGAAGGCGGTACAAGACCAGCAAGCTGCCCTTTCCCATGATTTAATGGAATTCCGTGTGCAAGAACAGGAAAACTATAATAACCCACCTCTCACTTGTCAGAGCTTGTTGATTATATTAATAGAGGTGGTGATGCCAAAAAGGGGGAAAGTGGTAGCAGCCGCGGTCCGCAGCCTCCTCCTGATGATCGTGATAGATCCAGACCTGGTGGAGGAGGAGGCAGTAGGAGTGAGCCAGTGAAGAGGAGAGGCAGTGGTTCACCGAGTGGTCCTAGACGCAGAGGATTCGGATATTGGTTTGGAGGAGAATGATCTGAATAGTAGTTTTGATATCTTCAGTTCTTTGTACAAAGCTCTTGTACTACGCAAAATTTCAAGTATATAAATATAGCACGAATTCGAGCTTATCTTTCAAATTTGTTTAAGTCGTAAGCTGCTAAGTTTTGACATCACCAAAAAGGGGGAAATTGTTAGGATAAATTTATAAGTTTTGGTGATAACAAAAACAAGACTAAGAACTGAACATAAGATGCAGATCTGATCTTAAGTATTCGTAGAGGATAAGAGAAGGGAACATTTCAGATCGTGACATCATGCCATTGATTTGAAGATTTCAGATCCGAGAGTTCTGATTAAAATTGAGTATCAGATTTGATTGTTCGAGAATTGATGAGATATCGAGTCATGAATTCAGTTATCGGGTTTGAGAACTTCAGATTTAAGTCTTCATATATCGGGTTATTTGAGTAATAGGTTCTTTCAGTTATGGGGACAGTTTTTCAGATTTGAGGGCATTCATATTTGATTCAAAAGCTTCGGTAACAGATCCTATTTTGTTGATTCAAATGTTATTATTCAGACCCGAGCGTTTCAGATGTGAACAGACTCAACATAAGATATTTCAGATCTCAGTATTTCAGATGTGGTTACAAAATAATCAGAGTACATCAGATCCGAGGTTATCAGATGATAATAATTCAGATTTAGGTATAGTATACTTGCAGATGTTTCTATGTACTCAGATCTGGCAAATTACGAATATACATATAGAGGGAAAGATTCGCTCAACATAATGAACCTTCAAATGTGAGCTTCGAATCTCTTCGGAGGTTATCAAAGGATTATTTGAGAAGAAGCAACGGTCATAATTTAATCGTATAAAAGCCTGGAATTAAGGAGACAATATCAGAGCTATTTTGGGTAAAGTTGCACAGTACGCAGAGTTATTGATACGATGATTACCCGCTTTGGAATATAATTCAGTTTATCCTGACAAGCGCATATACCTTTTGCATGACATTAGTGGAGCATTAAATGCTATGACTACGATGAAGATAGCCTTTTGCATGACATTAGTGGAGCATTAAATGCTATGACACGATGAAGATATGAAAAGGAGTTTATTTCTACTGGCTACATTTATTGACCGTTGCGGACAAAGAGTATAAATAGCTGAAGAATTCAAATGAAGAAGCTCTCGGTCAATCGCTACCATTCACGACGTTCTTCTTTGCTATCATAATGCTCTTACATATTTACTGGGAACCTTTCATTGCAAAACATTCCAAGTACCCGTATTAAAATCTCGAAGAACACTCAAGCTCAAGCCTTCATAGATTTAATCTTCGAGATATCTTCTGGTTTACATTTGTAAACAGTTCTTGTTGATAAAAGAACCAGAAGAGTTACAGTACTCACTATATCATATTTCTGTGTATCATTCAGATTTGAGTCTGTAACAAACGTGCTACGTGAAGCCGTTTGAGAAAATTACATTGATTGAATTCAACAGAGTTATCTGCGTGTGTTGTGGTGATTACTAGGAGTTCACTTGGAGCGAGGCTCAGTGACAGGGTGTCTACAACGTCTGTATTCATCAAAGTCTTCTAGTGGAACCTTCCTGCAAAGGAAGAAGGGGAGATGTAGGAACTTCAGATCCGAACTTCCTGAAACAAATCTCTGACCCCTTAAGCTTTTACTTACTGCTTCACATTTATTTACATTACACTGTTCACTGATAAATCGACTTATTTCCGCACAATCTTTGTTAGTCGAGAAATCAGATTTAGGACTGAGATATCTCAGATCTGGTAACACAGATTCGAGTTAAGCAAGGATCTTGTAAAATCGTTTTTAGGGTTTCGAAAATAAAAATCCAAGGAGTTCATTCAACCCCACCCCCTTCTGAACTCCTAGGCCCGTTTTTTATCCTAATTGATCCTATCACTCGGCTTCCCAGTTACTTCTATTTTTGAATGATTTGCCCATTGAATCTTAATCATAGGGATACTTGTATTTCTAAGCCTTCCGTTTTCTCTAAGAAGAATCATCATTGGTTCTTCTTTATAAGTCAGATCGGGCGCAAGCTGCATCGGCTTGTATCGTGGTATATGCAAAGGATTCGAAATGAACTCATGAGAGCTCTGGATTTCCCTTCTCTATTCCGATATTTTAACGTAGACTAGAGGGTAAGCACAGCTAACTTCGCAGCACCCTCCTGCGTAATCACCTCCAGTTCGAAACTCTCAATTTCTCTAGCTAATGGTCTCTGAATTGAAAGTTGAGCTATTCCTACTGCTTTTATACTTAACACATCTGCTACTATGTCAGGCCCGATTCTCTAAATCAGATATTAAGCACTCAATTTATGCAAAATACGAAAGCTTAAAAAGTGGATTAAAAATTTTCTTTTTCGGCCTGAACGAAAATACAATTCAAAATACCAGCATACTCAAAGTATAGATTTTTAACTAAAAAAATCTCTCTACATCAAACAACACCAGAAATGTATACAAATATCTCAACAGATAGAATCTTTAATACAAACATTCACGCAGGGCATGACATCCCTTGGTAAACTGACTAAATACAATATACATAACTGGGATTCAAAAGGGGGCTCTACCAGCTGACGCACCTCTCGGTCCAGCTGATTTACCTGAAGAACCTTCAAAGGCCAAACACAAGACGAAAAAAGGCCCCAAAAAGGGAAAAGCAATGAGGTCAAACCTCAGTACGAAGAGAACACATATAATTGCAATCAGATAAGACATGCAATATCTCAAGACGTTCAATACATGAAGGGTATAGCGAAGACTCATCGATGTTAAAAGGTTTCACAACAGACTCATCATCAATCAGTAATTCTTTATTTAGTGTTTAGTGGCCACATCGCATGTGGAAGTATGAGAGCTACCCAGCCGTCCCACATGCAGTACCAGCAGCACAAAATCTCAAAGCTCAACCCAAAGGTTCTATTCAGCTTACTGAGAGCTGGGAGCTACCCAAATGAATCTCAGGGCAGAAACAAATTCCACAGCGGGATTCAAGGGTACGAGAGCCAACCGACACCCCTCATTTCATTTTATATTCAAATCAGCATGCTGGCACTATCCATCATCGGATAAAAATCAGGTATCAAAGCAATCGTCTCAAGATGATATGTATGTATGCAAGACAGTATCAGCTTACACAATAAACATACAATAATCATACATAAAAAAATCAGAGAATCATCATATAAAGCACAACTAAGCAGATTCAGCTTACAGCCAGCACATAATACAAAGCAGTTCAGTTCACGCTGGAAATATTCTCATGCTTATGTCAAAGCTGTTAAAATAAGCTCAATCCGTACCTTACACAAATCTTGGCACAATACCTCAGCACAGGTCAGATAACAGCAGAACACACTCCCTTCTCCACTCAAGTCTTGGCCAATAGCTCAGGGCAGTAGCTAATAGCAAAAACCACAAGAAAGACTCTAATCTTCCAAGATACCTAAGAAAGTCAGCTTTACTTAAGCTTACGCAGCTCAAGACCTAAAGCATCGTAGCTCAGACTAACTACGTCTAATCAACAGAGCACTATCCAGCTCAAAGACAAGCACTGAATAGAAACTAACACTAGCAGAACACGGTTACCTGAATCGGACAACTCGATCATAAATCGTGAAACCTAGCTCATGCTCTTCTATCTGGCCTCCTCTCGACTCCAAACAGGTACAAGAACATCGGCCTCGAAGAGGGGTGTCCAACCGAGGTACCCTCACTCATCTCTGATCGTCCAATCACAGGAAATCTGGAGAACCCTAGTTCTGGTGAACAGTAGTCACGAGGGTTTGGAAGATATCTGTCGGGGTACTCGGTAGAGGATAAGGAGAAGTGTATTCTAAAAATTACTAAGTTTTGGTTAACGGTCAATACTTATACACACGTTCCCCCGCTTAGAGCTACAGTATAGTCAAACAAGCTCAGGCCTCTCCATTGTACCAGCTCAGGCACACAGACACAAAACCAGCTCTTGCTCCAAACAGACCAGCTCGAAGCATACAGCACATCCCTAAGCTGAACCCAACTCGCACATACGTAGGGAATCCTAGAGCTGTTCACCTCTAAGATGGTATCCCCAAAACCAGCTCCCGGCAGAAACTCAAACCAGCACAACGTTGCAATCCAGCTCAGAGCTATCCTCTCAGACCAGCTCGCGCCTGATCTGATCTATGCTAAACCTGATGTTCACCAACAGCTTACATCAATACTCTTATGCTGATTGCTAATATACTGCTTCAGCTAATCATTTCAAAATATAAAATCTAGCTCAGTGCTCAAACTTTCTGTCCAGCACATAACAATCTGCCCAAACCAGCTAGCACCAAAGCTGGTCTTGGTTTATCATCAAAATCCACCAGCAGGCCTGTAAGCTGGAACCAGATCACACTGGACTTATTCACACCACATCAGTACAGCTTAGATCTAAATCTCAGCTGTTTTGATCACCACAACAGCTTGGTTCTAACCTCAATTCGGTGTACACTAAAGTACATAAAACCATCTCAGCCCGTAGCTGACTTCGCTGGACCTGAAACAGTTTACTTCAACCAACGCCCGCAAAGCCTTAGACCAGCTGGCAGCAAAACTAATTCCTATCGATCCGAATTCTCTAAACTGTAACTCCTCTGCTGATAAATCATCAATCAGATCTGATTATCAGTTCTTAAACCATGATTCAAAACAAATGAAAATCTACACTGAAACCCGAACATCTTGTACTATCAGCTTAGTACAATACTCTGGACCAGCATGCATCTAAGCCGATCTCTTCACCAGTAGCTTACCAAGCTGAGGTATCTCTTTTGGTTAATCACTACTCCAATACGATTAACTCGCTAATACCATAAGATAATTTTCAGTCCTCACATTCTCCCCAACTAGAAAAAGGATTTCGTCCTCGAAATCAAACCACAACCACAATCCATAACTAAATGAATACCAGAAAACCATCCGAAACTGAAATATGCAACAATACAGCATTCCTCAATGCTCTCCAAGAATCCACTAACCAAGAGTACAAAATAACTCAAAACACTAGTCAGCAATCAAAAGATTACCTGAGTTAATACATCGCATACTCAAACAGATGAGGCCACTCCTGTCTCATCTTATCTTCCACTTCCCAGGTAACCTCTTCTCTTCCATGCTTGCTACATTGAACCATCACCAACGGTATGGTCTTGTTTCTCAATTGTTTCTCTTTCCTGTCCACAATCTGCACTGGATACTCAAAATAGCTCAAAGTTTGATCTAGCTCAACTTCATCAGTCCTCAAAACATGGAAGTAAATGGCTCACATTTCTTCAACATTGACACATGAAACACATCATGCATTGCTGCTACTCCACAGGAAACTGAAAATGATACGCCAAGGATCCAATCCTTTCAAAGATTTCAAACAATCCAATTAATCTAGGAGCTAAATTACCCTTGAGCCAAAATCTCCTCATGCTCTTGAAATGAGAAACTCGCAAAAACACTCTATCGCCAACTTGAAACTCTAACGGCCTATGCCTCTTGTTAGCATAGCTAGTTTGATGATCTTAGGCAGCCTTCATTCTAGTCTGCATCAGCTCAATCTGATCCACATATGCTGCACAAATTCAGTGGTAGACAGTTGTTCATCTCAATCTTTTTCCCAGCAAATCGGTGATCTGCACTTCCTACCGTACAAAGCTTTGAATGGTTCCATCCCGATAGTCACTTGGTAGCTGTTATTATATAAAAACTCTACCAAAGATAAGGAATCCTACCAACCACCACTGAAATCCAACACAACAGCTCGCAGCATATCCTCCAAAGTCTGTATAGTTCTCTCGGATTGGCCATCTGTCTGAGCATGATACGCGATACTCATAGCCAATCTTGAACCCATTGCTGCTTGAAAACTGTTCCAGAATCTATAAGTATATCTAGGATCACTATCTCACGCTATAGATATCAGCACTCCATGCAATCTAACCACATTGTCAATGTACAACTCTCCATATTCTTCATATAACATCTTATGTCGTAGGCAATGAATTGGGCTAACTTAGAAAGTCTGTCAATCACCACCCAAATCGCATGACATCCTCTGTCGATCGAGGTAAGTGGGTCACAATATCCATAGCGATGTGCTCCCAATTCCACTGAGGCACCTCTAAACTTTGCAGCAATCCTCCAGGTCTCATCCTCTCGGTCTTGACCTATTGACAATTCAAACATCATGCTACAAATCCAGAAATACCATTTCTCATGCCACCAATAGTGAGTCTTCAAGGCATGGTCCATCTTCTTCTCACCCGGATGCACACTATTAGGACTACAATGGGCCTCGTTCAAGATGGTTTCCTTCAGGTCTATCAGATTCGGAACCACTAATCTACTGAAAAATCTCAGATATCCATTAGGAGCAATAGTACTGTAACGCCCCAAAAATCCTTAGGACCATATTTATGCATTTCATAAATCATATGGGCCATTTTGGCAATTTTAAATATCATGTATCTGCTGAATTATTCATTCCAGCAGGTAAGATTTGCGCTACGGCTGAATTCAGCAGGTAACTCCAAGAAGCGATGCACGAGTTGATTTTAAATCGATTGGAAAATGTTTTAAGGTGGTGAAATGATTTCTTTAAAGAAAGGTTTGGTGTTTTATAAATTAAAATGATATGAAAGGAATTTTACTAAATTTTGAAGGTGTGTCATGCTTGATTTCTCAAGTAGCTTGCCACTAATCCCTTTCATATAAATACTTGTTTCTAAAGTAAGATTTGTATCATTTGCAAAGAAAAGTTTTAAAGTGTTCTTCAAAGAAATTTCCAAAAGAATTCGTGTGTTGCTCACAAGGGAGGATTCTGCAGGAATTAGCTGAGGTTGCAAAGCTTCAAATCAAGGCACGTAAAAGCTTATCTTTTTCTACACCATTTGAAGCATATATTGTGTTTTAATGGATCTGCTTGCCTGTATATTATTGATATATTGAAAGTTCATGTTTGAACAGATTTAGACATGATAAGAAAAGAAATATGGGTTCGAAAAGGATGTTTTTGATGCTTCCAGTATGATTTTCATAAAGTTAAGATGTTTTAGATATACTGAGGGTTCGAATTCAATTCCAGAAATGTTATGAATGTTCTTCTCGAAATAGCAGTAATATTAGAATTTGATAACTGTGAAATCCGTAGCTGTTGGTTGAATCATTGGTATGGTTTGATAGGCAGCAGCTGATGACATTGTTATTGTTCTGATATCACAAATGTCGAGTTATGTCCCAGCAGCTGTTTCTACTTGTTAAGATTCAGCAGCTGCATTGATATAATGTTTATGAATGTTTTCCTCTCTGTTGTAATATCAGGATTTGATGATTTGTGAAATCAGCAGTGCTAGTTAGATCAGTATAAAGTCTGGTTTAATAGGCAACGGATGGTGGCGCGATCTTTGTTTTGATATTACCAGCGTTTTCCATAGAAATTCAGCAGATGCACTGTTCATCAGCAGATGCGTCTTTCTTTATTTAGTATCAGCAGTTGCTTTCCTTTGATAAGGAATCAGCAGCTGCATTGTGATTTTAAATTCAGCAGTTGCTTTAATTTCAAATACTGTTCATTCCAGCTGGTATTAGTCCTGTGACTGGTACTATTCATTTATATAATCGTGTTAGCACTTTTCTTTGCGACTGATTGATGTGCTAACGACATCGTTCCATTTAGTTATACAAATATCAGCAGGTAGTCTAGTATTTTGTCTGCTGATCACTATAACGACACCGTTTCATTTTATACAAAGATCAGCAGGTAATTTTGTATTCGTCTGCTGATCACTTCCACGACATCGTTTCACTTTATATTTATTCTTGCGACTGAATTCTTATGTGTCGCGACTGGTACTGTTCACCAGCAGATGTATTTCATTTCATATCAGCAGGTATTAGTCTTGCGACTGGTACTATTCATTTCGACTGGTTTTTTTCTCTCAATCAGTTCCAGTTTAACGATATGTTTCCAAAGTCGAATTCAACACTCAGTAAAGTTTTAAAATGGGAAGCAAATGTTTTAAATAATGGAACCCGATGTCTTACAGAAATGTTTAAAGAAAGATTGTTAAGGAACGAAAAATGTTTTAGATTATGGCATAGACAGTTAAGGTCACCAAGGAGAAGGGTGAGCAGTTGTCAAGATGTCAATTGCCCTTTCATATGAGCTATATGCTAGAACTGATATCGGAAGTCATTTTGATCAAAGTGCAACACGGACCAAATAGAACTTATATGCCATGATCAACTGAAAATGCAACTGAAAGAAAATGAGAAACTGGACTATCTTCCCCTGTTTCTGCCATTGAAATGTTTATGAAAATGATATTGTATATTGAAGTTCCTTAACAGATGCATAGTACAGATGTCTGCCTGCGTTTTATGAAATTGTTAACTACTCAGATTTTATTTGCTGAGCCTTTAGGCTCACTAGCTTTTAAAATGGTGCAGGTATGACAGCTGACAGAGGAACAGCAGTGGAACTTGAATCAGCAGATGGTTGGCGTTGTGTTTATCCAAGGCCTACGTTTTCCGTGTCTTAGTTGTATTGTTTTTATTAGGTTGTGCTGTATTAAATCAGTAGCAATGGTTGTATATTTACATCAAATAGCAGCTGTTGTAAACCGCAATTGCAAGTTATATGAGAAATACCCTGTTTTCCGCAAATTTTGTAGTAGTAGCGCGCGATCTTAAGTATCTGCTGAATCTTCGATTTGTTTTGTGTCTTGTTTCCTTTGAGTTATAAGGGATGCAGCTTATAACGATTTATCTTTTAGCCCTTCTATTACTCGAAAATTTTGTTTACCCCAATTCTCGTGGCCCCGTTGGGTTCGGGCGTCACAACTACAATCAGCTGATTGACTATTCTGGGCTTTCATCCTTAACTCATGGATGTACGGGTCAATCCTCTGTGCTGCCCTAATGTCCGCCACAATCTGTGGTTCAACCTGAAAAGAAGAACTAAAAGTACTCAATCATCCGGCTGAAAACTCCATCTATAAGTCCCCAAGTTCTCATGGACTTTCGATATACTCAAAGACGTTAACATCGCAGGCTGAGCTTTCCTACTCAAAGCATCTGCCACTAAGTTCATTCGCCCAGGCTGATACTGAATCTCACAGTCAAAATCCTTGAGTAATTCCATCCAACAACGTTGCCTCATGTCCAAATCTGACTCAGTGAAGATATACTTCAAACTCTTGTGGTCGGTGTACACCAAAAATTGCTCACCATGCAGATAATGACGCCAAATCTTCAAAGCAAAAACAATGGCCGCAAACTCAAAATCGTTAACGGGGTATCTGGTCTCGTGGGGTTTCAACCATCGAGACGCGTAGGCTATCACCCGCCCGTTATTCATCAACAGACAATCCAAACCACTCAGAGAAGCATCCGAGTGTTGGCACAGTGGTGGATCCGGATCCCGCTCCCGAGGCACAGCGGAAGTTTTTTAAAATTTTGACAACCTAGGAATGGTCAATACACTAAATAAGAATCTAAAAATGCATAGAATGTTTAGAGAGTTACCTTTCTGGTGACTAGGCTCCTGGTTCCGACTATTCCACAAAAGGGAGATAGCACTTCAACGGTTGAACAGCTGGCCCTAGTCCACGACCGGAATCTCAATTCCTTCGCTGGTTTGCACTAGAAAACCAGTGAAAGTTCTGCGAACGAAATCTCCTTGCCTAGACGGTCGGAAAAAATTCCGACGGAGGTGGCGGCGAGCGACGACAACGACGGCGCGGCGATGGGAAGGAGGCAAGGAGGAGTAGGGGAGGGAAAAATTAACTGAAGGGGAGAGAGTTCTCAACCCAACTTGGAAAGTAGTTGTCAATACAACTTTTGGTGCGAAGAAAATGAATGCCCCAGGACCCCTATTTATAGATTTTCCTTAGGCTTAAACCAGGTTATTGGGCCTGGGTCGGGCCCATGCCCAGAGAACATTTCTTTCAAGTCCATCGTTGTGGCCTCATCATAATATCGATCAATGACCAGATCGGACTGATCTACACAGTTTACAAAACTGAACTTTGCGATGTGAAAACAATTTTTCAGACAAACTAATCCAAAATAGCAGTTAGGCCCCTATCAGCTTTAAGGATAGTCATACTAGTCCAAATTAATTTAAGGAAATCACATTTCCATCCCCATTTAATTTTAGGAAGTCACATTTCCATCATTCCTCCTACTAAACTCAACAACTTGAGCTTAATTTTTGTACGGGAATTGAGAAACCAGTACTTGTGTCACCCTCAATGGTTCAAGGATACAACTAGCCGTGGGCTCACAACTCTTTGTGACTCCGAAAAAATATTTTCGGACTTACCCATCGGATCATGGTAAAGTGTCTAGCACCGCCCCATGATCCCTAGGTATCACTGATAGTGCCTGCAAGAACCAGTTGGTCAAGGTTAGCATACAATACGGTCCTTTCAACTCAAATATCCGATCGAATCAACGACCATTGGTAAATCGAGAGTCTCTAGAGAATTGATAGCCATGAATACATCTTGGAGATCAAATAGTGACATCGCATGTGCTACTAGGTAAACCCATTTACCTAAAACACATCTAGTACTCTTTCCAGAGATTTGTCACACTATTATCTCATCAGATAGCATAGGATATCCATGCACAAGGGCGAGCGGTGAATCCTTGACAATGAAACATAAAATCCTACATGCATCGGTACCTCACCCAATCTCGCCACCTGATGACCCCAATTGAGTCGGTACCAAACGGGTCAAAGTGAGGCACCTATCATGTAAAGTCTCAATGAAGTTTCGAGTAATGAGGACTAATATTACAATCAAGATCTCGGAATTAATCCACTGGACAAATGATAACCACTTGGAAAGTCCGAACGAGGGTAGTTCGATAGATCACCAGGTCACTATCCATCTTATGCTCAGAACATCACTATGTTTCCTACCAATGAAACGTGGTACTTTGCATCTCAGATGCTAGTCTCAAGTTCGGACGACCCTTATCCTCTTTTTACAGTCAAATCGACTAGGAACTAGTTTAGAATACACAGTGACTATCAGATGTGTGTCATGATAGCCATCAAATCCACTATCACATCTAACATACACTATTGTGTATTCAAGGTCTTTATCCAACAACTTTAATCATAACAATGAAGATAAAAATGCTATATAAATGCGAATCATAAATAAAGATAGTTTACATAGAGTCAACAAGAACCCACACGCGACAAGTTGGCTAGTTGGACACCTACTCTAACACGGAGCACACTACGAAACCTCCAGAACCTGAAGGTAAAGCCAACATAGGAGAAATAGTCAGCTTCTCCTTGAGAAAAGGAAAACTAGACTCACAATCGTCTGTCCAAATAAATCTCCTATCTTTCTATGACAATTGCGTCATCGGCATGGCTATTGAAGAAAATCCCTCGATGAAACGTCTATAATAGCCAGCCAAAACCAAGAAACTGTGTATATCAGAAAAATTTCTAGGTCGATCCCAGTCAAGAACTGCCTCAACCTTACTAGGGTCCATCGAAATACCTTGAGAAGAAATGACATGACCCAAAAAGATCACCCTATCCAACCAAAATTTACACTACGTGAACTTTGCATACAGCTGTGAGTCTCTTTGTGTCTGTAACACTAATCTCAAATGCTCCATATACTCTCTTTTGTTCCTCGAGTAAACAAGAATCTCGTCTATGAAGACAATCACGAAGCGATCAATATACTCACTAAATACCCGGTTCATCAAATCAATGAAGACATCAGGGGCATTCGTCAATCCAAACGGCATCACAAGGAACTCATTATGCTCGTATCTAGTCCTAAACGCCGTCTTCGCTACATAAATGTCTCTAATCCGAAACTGATTTACCCAGATCGCAGATCAATCTTGGAGTATACTGCTGATCCCTGCATCTGATCAAACAGATAATCTATCCTCGATAGTGGGTACTTATTCTTTACCGTTGCTTTGTTCAGCTGCCGAAAGTCAACACACATTCTCATGGATCCATCCTTCTTCTTCACCCAGAATCGGATCTCCCCAAGGTGACATACTCAGCCTAATGAAGCCCTTCACTAAACGATCACGCAACGGATCCTTAAGTTCCCTCAGCTCAATTGGCGCCAACCGATATGGAGCTCTAGAAATCGGGGCAGTCCCTGCCACAAACTCAATGCTAAAATCAATCTCCCTTCTAGGAGGAAAACCAGGAATCTCATCCGGAAAAACATCTGGAAACTCTCGGACAATCGGAATCACTCAATTCATCGCTGTTCCGAGGTTACATTCAGGGCATAAATCATGAACCCTGAGTTCTCTAGTGATAAAAAACTAAACATCTCCATGGCTGATACGAGTCAAATCTTAGACTGCAAATCTGCACCGTAAAAATCCCAATTCTCTCCAGATTCAGATCTAAACCTCACCACACCATGGAAGCAATCAACCGTAGCTCTATAACCGGACAATACATCCATACCCAAGATACAGTCAAAACCTCTAATCTCCAAAGAAATCAAACTTTTCTCCAACACATTCTGATCAAATCTAACCCCGAACTCCAAAACCACCTCACGGGACAACAAACTCACACCGACAAGAGTAGAAACAAATACAATATCACACAGTGGGGTAGAACTCAACCCACACTAAAACACAAACAGATCAGATATAAAAGAGTGTGATGCTCCATTATCTAACAAATCCCGGGCAGTAAAAATCAAAGATAGTACAAGTACCTACGATAACTCCTCCAGGCATATCTTCATCTTGCTCTCGAGTCAAGGCATTCACCTGAGCTTGCTGAGGTCTCGAAAAATGAGGTCTAGAAGATCCTCCAAATCTAGATGCTTCTCGTGGTTGGAATCCTGATCGCTAGGACGGTGCAAGAAGTTGCGACCTCTGCGAAGAACCATCAGTCGAACTTTGCTGCGACAAATTAGAGGCTTGTACCCTCACCGAAGGACACACTATTGAAAAATTTCCAGCTTTCCCGAACTTATAGCAAATACCCTGAACTCCACGACACTGAGAAGTCGAATTATTACTGCACTGACCACACACCACCGCTCTAGAACCATTTCCTCTAGAGACTGAACTAGAAGAACTTGAACTCGATCGTCTCTTAACTTTTTTCCTCGAGGCTTGAACCTTTGGCGATTCGACTGTTAAGACATTTGAGGAGGCTGAAATGAGTACATCCCTTCAGGTACGGGATGGAAACCTCGTCCAGCTATCGGCTGAACCTGAGTATGCTCATCCAAGAGACTCTCCTCTATGTCTACAGCCCTATCCACTGCCTCAGCATAAGTCGAAAGGAGAACCAGCTAACACCAACTGAAACAAATATGGTCTCAACCCTCTCAAAAATTTGTTCCGCTTCTTCCTCCTTGGTTAGAAACATGAGGGACATATGAAATAAGAGAGTAAAACTATCTAGCATACTCTGCTACCTTCAGATTTCCTTACACCAGATTATCAAACTCCCTCTCTCTGTTGTTGTAATACGATTCTAGGGTATATTCCGGGAGAAAAGCGGCACAGAAGCTCTTCCAAGTAACCAAGACTCCAGTCTCTCTCATGATTCTGGAAGCACTCTTCCACCAACGTTGAGCATGCTCTCTCAACTGAAGAACAACCAACTTCAATTTTTTCTCATCGGAATACTCCACTATATCAAACAGCTCCTCCATGTGTTCTAACCAACCCTCGGCCATCCAACCACCCTTGGCTCCAATAAAAGTATGGGGATTCATTCTCTGAAATAAGCCAACACTAGTTCCATCTCACCAATATGTCTAGCCAAATGCTGCACCTCAACCTCTGTCTGTCCAGCTCGACAATGCAAAGGTACATTCTGTTAAGATAAAATTTATTATTTTTGGTGATACCAAAATTAAGACAAGTGCTGAACTCAAAATTACTTCTGGACAATCAGCTGTTGCAATTAACAGCTTCGCATATTCAGATGCAAGTACTCAACTATTGAACTGTTATTCAGATGCTAGTTATTGAGTAGAAGAAGTCAGATAATCGGATTGAGTTTTTCAGTTGTTAGCTATCAGATCTTGATATTCGGGATTGATTCAGATGTTGAGGTGAAGCACTTAGGTATCGGGTTATTATTTCAGATGTGATATCATTTCAGATGTTGAGTACAGTTATTTTGATATCAGCTATGATTTATTCAGATGTCAGAATATATGGATAATCGGATTGAGATTTCAGTTGTTTAAGTATTTCAGCTGTTGGTTAGCATTCAGCTATTGGATATCTCAGATGTTTGAAGCTTTCAGTCGTTACAATCAGATGTTACAAAATATTCAACAGTTGGGTATCTACTTCAGAAGCGAGTGTATTCAGCAGTTGGGTATCTACTTCAGTAGTGAGTATTTTCAGACGTTAGCTACAGTTTCTTTTGACTCAGTTGTGACTCTTTAGGAACTATCCAGACTATGGTTTACATGAGTAACGAAGCTAGTATTTCAG
>KV015592.1:17543-30769 GCA_001598015.1 Dorcoceras hygrometricum
GATATTCGAACAGCAACTGAGGACGATCAACAGAAGTTGAGAAATCTGTTTATCGTTATCTAATTTCGAAGCGGTGGGAGTATATCTTGTTTGAATACTCAGCATGACACGTGGAACTCGAATTGAATACGTTGGAAATGCTGCAGAAATACAGAGATCGTTGTTTATAAATAAGAGTGAATTTGAAATGCTGAGAACATCTTGATTTCAGCTATCGACCTTTGATCTTGCGATTATCTCCGGAAGTAAGGAACAGAGCTTAAGAAAACTGATTGAAGTATTTGAAAACAGAGGAATAAAGGTGTAATCTGACAGAAGAGTCAGGAACTAGATTACTCGAGAATGATATTTCTTGAGTATTCCGCTGAAATCACATACATATTTGATTACTGTTCTTGATTTAGAACTGTTCTTGATTTAGAACTTGAGTTATGTGTGTGTCGATCCATCACAGGTAGTGGATCTTTTATATTTGCATGAGTTTGCATATTGAAGAGAATTGAATTGATTCTAATGCCCAGGACTGAGTTGGCCCGATTTTCGAAGCCGGAGATGGTTTCGATAGATGAATATTCATGTCAAGATCGGATAAGAATCTTGATGGAATCGAACTGAAATGGAATCAATTCTGAGATCGAAGAGGAAGAATATAGTCTCAGTTGCTCCAAGTGTACAGATGTTAGATGAGCCTTCCTCTTCCGACTCTTCCTCACATGATATTTCAATGGATTTTGCGGATACTGCTGCTGCTGCTCCTACTCCGGATATTACAGATGCCTTGAATCAGTTGCGTGCTTCAATTGATCAAATCTGTGAACGAGATTATGGTGCCAAGCTCAGGGATATACTATCATTGCACCTCTCCAACTTTGAGAATAAAGTTATCGAACGCCTCGATGCACAAGATAAGGTACTTGGGGCGTTGCGCAGAGATTCAACTGATCATCACAATCTCTTATCATTGGAGTTAAGATCATCTCACAAGCAACTCAGCACTGGAATTGTGACTACTGGTCTTGATGTTGTTGATATTCGGCTAGTAGTTAAGGAGACTCACCAAGAGCTTCTTGCTAAAATCAACTCTCTGGATGAGCAGGTGGCTGCTACTAGGAATGATCTTTTGGAGTTCAGTGCTCAAGCCCAACAGTCACTGAATGTCATTACCACCCAACTAAGCGAACTCGTTGCATATATCAATCGGGGTGGTGATGCCAAAAAGGGGGAAGGAAGTAGCAGCCGCCCCCAACCTCCTCCTTATAATGTTCACGGTCAAGGCAGTGGTGGAAATCCTGGCGAAGGCAGTGGTGGAAATCCTGGCGAAGGCAGTGGTCCCACTGCTGTTAGATTGACAGATATTGCGGATAGAATTCGAGAAGATGATAGACGTCAAATGGAAGCGGAAAGAGAAAGAGAGAGACAAAGAAGGATCAGAAGTCTGAGTAGTGGATCGCATAAAAGAAGAAGAGGATATTAGTTATAATCGAACTTGTACAAATCTCTTGTACTTTGTTAAGTTAATGAAATTTGTCTTCAGCAGTCGTTGTGCAATTTATCTTTTGTCTATTCATTTATCTCGGCTGCTAGGTTTTGTCATCACCAAAAAGGGGGAAATTGTTAGGATAAAATTTATTAGTTTTGGTGATAACAAAATAAGACTAGTTGCTATTGGACAAATCAGCCGTCGCAATTTAACAGGAGAACATTTTTAGTTGACAGGTTGATTTTCAGTCGATGGTTATTGATTCAGCAGTTGGAACTATCAGTTGTAAGCTACAGTGGATCAGTTGGTGATATTAACAGTTGATAGTTGATTTCAGCATAATGTTTATTCAGAGGAAATTAGCAGATGAAAGAATCAGCAGATGATTAGCAATCAGCAGGCGCAAGCAATTGAGAGAGAGCGTGTTTTGTTAAGGATTACAAAACGACAGCGTTTGGATTAGTCAAAACTACAGCGTTCAAATAAGTTGAAACGGCAGCGTTTTGATCTAGCGCTATAATCTCAGTCATTGGAGTTTGCGTTGATAAATTCAGCAGGTAGCTATAGTGAAATTCAGCAGATGGCTACAGAGGAATCAGCAGAGAGCTACAGTGGATTGTTTACCAGTCGATGGTACTTAATGTTAGCGGTAGTTAAACGATGTCGTTTGGATAAATGGATACGACAGCGTTTTGCCTTCGCGCTAAGATTCAGCAGATGCTTTTTGCGATAAGGAAAACCAGCAGGTAGCTACATTGATCTTGGACCAGTCGATACTTTTTGAAGTAAAATATTTCAAGCGACCAGCTGGTGCATATTGTCAGTCGTTGATGCCATCAGCCGTTGTACACCTATCAGAGATTCAAGTCTTCAGTAGTTGCGCGAACTATGAATCGATTCAAACATTCATATCAGAAGAAATCAAGGGCGAAGATTGAATCGTACATATGCCATTAATTGAGGGAACAATATCGGTACTATTCTTGGTAAATAGTACACTATCTCAGAGAGCGGTTTCCGGAGTTTGCACAAATATGGAACAACGCTAAATTTGCTCTGACATTGTGCGACTTGCCTCTTGGTGGAGCAGGAATTACGGTGTACAAATTTGATAGAAATTCAAACGGGATTTATTTCCTTTGAAGAATTTAATGACCGTTGAAATCGAAGACTATAAATAGCAGAAGCTGGATTGAAGAAATCATCCTTCACTCTTATCATATCGCGGTCACGCTGTCAAAATACTCCCAGAGCTTTCTATCTGTTGAACATATTCAAAAAGCTCACAAGACTCGAAGAACACTACTGTTGTTATTCATAGACAAACCTTCGAGTCCATTCTCTGGTTCATCTTGTTGAATCGAGTTTCTTTGTGTTAGAAACCAGAGAATTTTACAGCACTCAGAAATTGTATTAATTGTCATATTTTATTGAGTCTGTAACGAACTGGCTTGGTGAAGCAGTTCAAAAATATCATTTCGTTACTTGTAACTAGCAGCAACGTCTGCGTGTGAAGTTAGTGAGTCTAGGAGTTCATACAAGTGAGGCTTGTGTGATTGGGTGTTTGTAGAAAGGCTACTTGCATCAAATCTTCTAGTGATACCTTCCGAGGAGGAAGAAGGGGAGACGTAGGATATTTATATCCGAACTTCCAGAAACAAATCCTTGACTCTTATCTTTTACATTCAGCAATCTATTTACTGTTTATTTGTTCACAAATCGATTGGCCTCTTTCCGCACTATTTTTGTTGGCCAAGAGATTTGCATAAAACTGAGATCCTTAAGTTTGGTAACTCAAACTTAAGTTAAGCAGTGCTTGTAAAACAGTTTAAAAGAGTTTCGAAAATATAAAATCGAAAGAAGTTCATTCAACCCTCCTTCTGAACTCCTATACGCATATTGATCCTATTTCTGGTACCATCATTCGGAACCACCAATCTACCATGGACTCTCAGACATCCATCAGAAGCAACAGAAAAATCTTCTGTCTGGCCATTCTGGGCTTTAATCTTCAACTCATGAACATACGGGTTAGTCCTCTGTGCTGCTCTAATATCTGCAACAATCTGTGGTTCAACCTGAAGAGAAGAAACCACAAAACACTGATCATTCGGCTGAAAATACCATCGAGAAGTCCCCAAATCCTCATGGATTTTGGATATTATCATCGACGTCAACATCGCAGGTTGAGCTTCCTACTCAAGGCATCGGCCACTAAATTCATCCGCCCAGGCTGATACTGAATCTCACAGTCAAAATCTTTCAGAAACTCCATCCAACGACGTTGCCTCATATTCAAATCAGACTGGGTGAAGATATACTTCAAAATATTGTGGTTCGTTTACACCAAAAATTGCTCACCAAACAAATAATGACGCCAAATACAAGGAAAAGACAATCTCAGCCAACTCCAAATCATGAATGGGGTATCTATGTTGGAATAGCGGTGCCGGATCCGGATCCCACTTCCCGGGGCGCAGTGGAAAAACAAAAATTGCCCGGAAAGTGTTCAATACATTCAATAAAATCTACCAACATTCATAGGGTGTTCGTAGATAGTTACCTCGCTGGCGTCTGGGCGCCTGGCTCCGACCAGTTTCACGAGGAAACCGACACTTCAAATTGTAGGCGGTGGTAGATCGTCAATCAAGTCCACGTCGCTGGCGTCTGGGCGCCTGGCTCCGACCAGTTTCACGAGGAAACCGACACTTCAAATTGTAGGCGGTGGTAGATCGTCAATCAAGTCCACGACCGGAAACAATCTTCCTCCAATCAGCCTGCACTATAAAGCTGATGGATTTTGGCACGGACGGAAACTCCTCGTCAAGCTGATCGGAACAAGTCCGATCAATGTATGCGGCGGCGGGGCGGCGGCACTTGGGCGGCGGGGCGGCCGAGAGAGGTGGAGGAGAAAGGGGGCGGCCGATTGGCCTATGGAAGCTAGGGTTTTGAGTTTAGTTCAAGTGATTAAAAGCCCTAGTCATTACTTAGTATATAATCAATATACATGGGCTTGAACCGGCCCATTGGACTTGGGTCAGGCCCAAGTCCATATATGAACATTCGGTTCGGTTAATTCACTGCGGTTTCATCATAACTCCGATCGACGATCAGATCGAACCAATCGACTCGGTTTCCAAAACTGAATATTATGATGTGAAAAACAATTTTTCAGATTACCTAGTCCAAATGACAGTTTTGCCCCTCAACAGTGGGAAATCGCAATTTGACCCCTGTTGACTTTTAGGAAGTCGCACTCCGTAGAATCCTCCTCCTATGCTCAACACATTGATCTCAGTTTCCGTGCGGGAATCATGAATCCAGTACTCGTGTGACCCTCAATGGTTCAGGGATACAGCTAGCTGTGGGCTCACAACCATTGTGGCTCCAAAATCACAATTTCGGACTTGCCCAACGGATCATGGTAAAGCGCCTAGCAACATCGCGCCATGATCCCCTAAGTATCACTGATAGTGCATGCAAGAACTAGTTGGTCGTGGTTAGCGTACAGTACGGTCCTTTCAACACATATATCCGATCAGATCAACGACCATTGGTAAATCGAGAGTTGCTAGAGATCCGATAGCTATGCATACATCTCGGAGATCGAATAGTGACATCGCGAGTGTTACTAGGTAAACACATTTACCTAAAACACTTCTAGTACTCTGGCCAGAGATTTATACACTATTATCCCCTCAGATAGCATATGATATCCACGCATGAGAGCGAGCGGTGAATCCTCGACAACGAAGCATCGACTCCTACATGCATCGGGATCTCACCCATTCCCGCCGCCTAATGACCCCAAGTGAGTCGGCAAACGGGTCAAAGTGAGACGCCTATCATGTAGAGTCTCAATGACGTTTCGATTCGTGAGGACTAATCAGTACAACCAAGACCTCGGACTTATCCACTAGACAAATGGTAACCAATTGGAAAGTCCGAACGAGGGTAGTTCGATAGATCACCAGGTCACTATCCATCTGCATGCTCAGAACATCACAATGTTCCCTACCAATAAAACATGGTACTTCGCATCGCAGATGCTAGTCTCAAGCTCGGGCGGCCTTATCCTCATTTTGACGGCCCAATCGACTAGGAACGAATTCAGAATACACAGTGACTATTAGATGTGTTTCATGATAGCCGTCATACCCACTATCACATCTAACATACACTATGGTGCATTCTAGGTCTTTATCCAACACAATTGTTAACATTATAATCATAACGAAAATAAAGAACGCCATAAACAAATGTGAATATCATATATAAAGATCGTTTCATACAAGAGTCTATAAAACCCACACGCCACAAGTTGGCTAGTTGGGCATGTACTCTAACAATCTCCCACTTGCCCTATAGCCAACTACTCATCAGACGCAGTCCCATTGTTTCGCGATGTTTTTCAAACAACGGTCCTGGAATGGGCTTTGTAAGTGGACTAGCAATGTTGTCCGCAGAGGCGACTCTCTCAACTGCTATGTCACCTCTAGCCACAATATCCCGGATTATGTGGTATTTCCTCAGTATATGTTTGGATCTTTGGTGAGACCTAGGCTCCTTTGCTTGCGCAACGGCACCCGTGTTGTCGCAGTACATCGGGACTGGACCAACTCCATCAGGAATGACTCCCAACTCTTGGACGAAATTCCTTATCCAAACCGCCTCCTTAGTAGCAGCTGATGCTGTGATGTACTCAGCCTCAGTGGTTGAATCCGCGATGGTGTCTTGCTTGGAACTCTTCCAAGATACAGCACCATCATTGAGCATGAATACAAATCCAGAGGTAGACTTTGAATCATCCACGTCACATTGGAAGCTAGAATCAGTGTAGCCTTACAAATTCAGTTCACCACCCCCATAGACCATGAACATATTCTTAGTCCTTCGCAAGTACTTAAGAATATCCTTCACAGCCTTCCAATGCAATTGGCCGGGGTTGGCCTGGTAGCGGCTCGTGACACTCAGAGCATATGCGACATCCGGTCTAGTTGAGATCATGCCATACATAATACTACCTATTGCCGAGGCATATGGCACACGTGTCATACTCTCTATCTCCTCATCAGTCTTCGGACACATAGACTTAGATAGAGTGACCCCGTGGCACATAGGTAGGTGTCCTCTCTTGGACTCTTCCATAGAGAACCGCTTAAGTATGGTATCGATGTAGGTGGCTTGGGTGAGTCCGAGCATCCGTTTCGATCTATCCCGATAGATCTGTATTCCAAGAATATAGGATGCTTCACCCATGTCCTTCATCAAAAATCTACTAGACAACCAGAATTTGGTTGACTGCAGCATTCCTACATCATTCCCAATGAGTAGAATGTCATCAACATAAAGTACGAGGAATGTCACAGCGCTTTTAACTACCTTCTTATATACACATGGCTCCTCGGGATTCTTGATGAAACCAAATTCCTTAATTGTTTCATAGAATCATAGGTTCCAACTCCTCGATGCTTGTTTGAGACTGTAGATCGATCTCTGAAGTTTGCATACCTTATGCTCACTTCCCACAGATGTGAAACCCTCAGGCTGCGTCATATAGATCTCTTCCTTAATGTTTCCATTAAGGAACGCAGTTTTCACATCCATTTGCCATTTCTCATAGTCGTACCTTGCGGCTATGGCTAATACGATTCTAATTGACTTGAACATTGTGACTGGTGAGAAGGTTTCATCATAGTCAACACCTTGCCTTTGAGTGTAACGTGTCTTGTAGGTCATTACCTTACCATCAGGCCCAAGTTTCCTCTTGTATACCCATTTGCACCCAATAGGAACAATTCCTTCGGGAGGGTTAACAAGAGTCCAAACTTGGTTCGCATGCATTGAGTCAAACTCAGACTGCATTGCTTCAAGCCATAAATTAGAATCAGCATCGGAAATTTCCTCCTTGAAAGTTCTTGGATCAGATCCAACAACTTGATCACCTTGATCATCTTCAAGGAGAAAACCATATTCTCAGGAGCCCTAGGGACCCTTTCGGATCTCCTAGGTGCGACCATTTCTGGTACTGGCTCTGTATGTGCGAGAGACTCACTTGGTACTTCAGTTGGTTCTCGAACCTCTTCGAGTTCTACTATCTTGCATTTTCTATTAAGTAGAAATTCCCTTTCCATAAAGGTGGAATTCCTAGAAACAAACACTTTTGTTTCGCTGGGATAGTAGAAGTAGTATCCAATGGAATTCTTTGGATACCCAACGAAGTAACATAAGATGGATCTCGTATCCAGCTTATCTCCCACTGTCTGCTTCACGTAAGCAGGACATCCCCAAATTATCATGTATGAGTATTTGGGTGGTTTGCCCATCCACATCTCATATGGAGTCTTATCCACTGCCTTGGTGTGGACATTGTTCAACAACATTACCGCCGTTTCGAGCGCATAGTCCCAAAACAAGGTAGGAAGCTCAGTGAAGCTCATCATAGATCGAACCATGTCCATCAAAGTTCGATTACGACGCTCCGCTACACCATTGAGTGTTGGGGATCCGGATCACACCCCCGTCCAGGCAGCGGAAGAACAGAAAACAGATGCCGGGAGACGATCAATACGAAAAATTCAATAACAAACTACGACATTCATAGGATTTTTAGGTGACTACCTTGCTGGCACTTGTGCCTGGCTCCAACCGTAGTTTCAATAACGTCGGCTCTTCTTGGTAGATTGCGGTAGATATCGCCAATCTGGTCCACGACCAGAAACGAGACTCCTTTGTCAGCCTGCTCTAGAAGGACTGACGAGATCAGCACGAACGGATTCTCCTCGTCGAATTGGCCGGAAACGATTTTCCGGCGAAAACGGGCAGCGGCGGCGGCGGCGCAAGGCGGCGGCGTCGGCGGCGGCTTGAGAGAGGAGAGGAGGGGAGGCGGTTTCTAGGTTTAGGTTTAGTGAAGTTATGTTATGTTTAAGTCTTGATTAGGCTTAATTAAATAAGCTTAAGTGTTGGACTTGGACCGGCCCAACGGGCCCGGGTCCAACGATGAACATTCAGTTCATCTCCACCACCGAGACTTCATCGTAACCCCGATCACCGATCAGATCGGACCGATCGATTCAGTTTCCAAAACTGAATAATATGATCTGAAAAACCATTTTTCAGAACCCCAGTGCAAAATGACCGTTTAGCCCCTCAACAGCGGGAAACCCCGGTTTGACCCCTGCCAACGAATGAACATTCAGTTCATCTCCACCACCGAGACTTCATCGTAACCCCGATCACCGATCAGATCGACCGATCGATTCAGTTCCAAAACTGAATAATATGATCTGAAAAACCATTTTTCAGAACCCCAGTGCAAAATGACCGTTTAGCCCCTCAACAGGCGGGAAACCCCGGTTTGACCCCTGTTGACTTTTAGGAAGTTGCACTTTCCAAAATCCTCTTCTCGTGCTCAACACATTGAGCTGAATATCCGTGCGAGAATCTCGAATCTAGTACTTGTGTGACCCTCAATGGTTCAGGGATACAGCTAGCCGTGGGCCCACAACCATTGTGGCTCCGGAATCACAATTCCGGACCTGCCCAACGGATCATGGTAAAGCGTCTAGCAACATCGCCCCATGATCCCCTAGGTATCACTGATAGTGCCTGCAAGAACCAGTTGGTCGTGGTTAGCGTACAGTACGGTCCTTTCAATCCATATATCCCGATCAGATCAACGACCATTTGTAAATCGAGAGTCGCTATAGATCCGATAGCTATGCATACATCTTGGAGATCGAATAGTGACATCACGAGTGTAACTAGGTAAACACATTTACCTAAAAGACTTCTAGTACTCTGACCAGAGATTTATATACTATTATCCCCTCAGATAGCATAGGATATCCACGCATGTCTGCGAGCGGTGAATCCTCGACAACGATGCATCGACTCCTACATGCATCGGGGTCTCATCCAATCCCGACGCCTTATGACCCCAAATGAGTCGGCAAATGGGTCAAAGTGAGACGCATATCATGTAGAGTCTCAATGACGTTTCGAGTCGTGAGGACTAATCAGTACAACCAAGACCTCGGACTTATCCACTCGACAAATGGTAACCACTTGGAAAGTCCGAAGGAGGGTAGTTCGATACATCACCGGGTCACTATCTATCTGCATGCTCAGAACATCACAATGTTCCCTACCAATGAAACATGGTACTTCGCATCGCAGATACTAGTCTCGAACTCGGGCGGCCTTATCCTCATTTTGACGGCCCAATAGACTAGGAACATGTTCAGAATACACAGCGACTATTAGATGTGTTTCATGATAGCCGTCATACCCACTATCACATCTAACATACGCTTTAGTGCATTCTAGGTCTTTACTCAACGCAATTGTAAATCATTACACATATAATGAAAGTAAAGAATGCCATATAAAATAATGCGAATATCATATATAAAGACTGTTTCATACAAGAGTCTATAAACCCACACGCCACAAGTTGGCTAGTTGGGCATCTACTCTAACAATATCCCACTTGCCCTAAAGCCAACTACTCATCAGACGCAGTCCCATTGTTTCGCGATGTTTTTCAAACAAGGGTCCTGGCAAAGGCTTCGTAAGTGGATCAACAACGTTGTCCGCAGAGCCGACTCTCTCAACTGCTATGTCACCTCTATCCACAATATCCAGGATTATGTGGTATTTCCTCAGTATGTGTTTGGATCTTTGGTGAGACCTAGGCTCCTTTGCTTGCGCAACGGCACCCGTGTTGTCGCAGTACACCGGGACTGGACCAACTCCATTAGGAATGACGCCCAAATCTTGGACGAAATTCCTTATCCAAACGGCCTCCTTAGCAGCAGCTGATGCTGCAATGTACTCAGCCTCAGTGGTTGAATCCGTGATGGTGTCTTGCTTGGAAATCTTCCAAGAGACAGCACCACCATTGAGCATGAATACAAATCCAGAGGTTGATTTCGAATCATCCACGTCACACTGGAAGCTAGAATCAGTGTAGCCTTCTAGTTTCAGTTCACCACCCCCATAGACCATGAACATATTCTTAGTCCTTCGTAAGTACTTAAGAATATCCTTCACGGCCTTCCAATGCAATTGACCGGGGTTGGTCTGGTAGCGGCTCATGACACTCAGAGCATATGCGACATCCGGTCTAGTCGAGATCATGCCATACATAATACTACCTATTGCCGAGGCATATGGTACTCGTGTCATACTCTCTATCTCCTCATCAGTCTTTGGACACATAGACTTGGATAGAGTGACCCCGTGGCACATAGGTAGGTGTCCTCTCTTGGACTCTTCCATAGAGAACCTCTTAAGTATGGTATCGATGTAGGTAGCTTGGGCGAGTCCGAGCATCCGTTTAGATCTATCCCGATAGATCTGTATTCCAAGAATATAGGATGCTTCACCCATGTCCTTCATCGAAAATCTGCTAGACAACCATACCTTAGTTGACTGCAGCATTCCTACATCATTCCCAATGAGTAGAATGTCGTCAACATAAAGTACGAGGAACGTCACAGCGCTTTTAACTACCTTTTTATAGACACATGGCTCCTCGGGATTCTTGATGAAACCAAATTCCTTAATCGTTTCATCGAATCTGAGGTTCCAACTTCGTGATGCTTGTTTGAGACCGTAGATCGATCTCTGAAGCTTACATACTTTATGCTCGCTTCCAACAGATGTGAAACCCTTAGGCTGCGTCATATAGATCTCTTCCTTAATGTTTCCATTAAGGAACGCAGTTTTCACATCCATTTGCCATATCTCATAGTCGTACCATGCGGCTATGGCTAACAATATTCTAATTGACTTGAACATTGCGACTGGCGAGAAGGTTTCATCATAGTCAACACCTTGCCTTTGAGTGTGACCTTTCGCGACCAGTCGTGCCTTGTAGGTCATTACCTTACCATCAGGCCCAAGTTTCCTCTTGTACACCCATTTGCATCCAATAGGAACAATTCCTTCGGGAGGGTTAACGAGAGTCCAAACTTGGTTAGCATGCATTGAGTCAAACTCAGACTGTATTGCTTCAAGCCATAAGTTAGAATCAGCATCGGAAATTGCCTCCTTGAAAGTTCTTGGATCAGATCCAACAACTTGATCACCTTGATCATCTTCAAGGAGAAAACCATATCTCTCAGGAGCTCTAGGAATCCTTTCGGATCTCCTAGGTGCGACCATTTCTGGTACTGGCTCTGTAGGCGCAGGAGACTCACCTGGTACTTCAATTGGTTCTCGAACCTCTTCGAGTTCTACTATTTTGCCCTTTCTATCAAGTAGAAATTCCCTTTCGATAAAGGTGGCAGTCCTAGAGACAAACACTTTCGTATCGCTTGGATAGTAGAAGTAGTATCCAATGGAATTCTTCGGATACCCAATGAAGTAGCATAAGATGGATCTCGTATCCAGCTTATCTCCCACTGTCTGCTTCACGTAAGCAGGACATCCCCAAATCCTCATAAATGAGTACTTGGGTGGTTTGCCCATCCATATCTCATACGGAGTCTTATCCACTGCCTTGGTGTGGACATTGTTCAACAACATGACCGTCGTTTCGAGCGCATAGCCCCAAAACGAGGTCGGAAGCTCAGTGAAGCTAATCATAGATCGAACCATGTCCAACAAGGTCCGATTACGATGCTCCGCTACACCATTAAGCTGTGGTGTGGCAGGAGGGGTCCACTGTGAGAGAATCCCATTATCTTTCAGATAGTCTTGAAACTCAGTACTTAAGTATTCACCACCTCGATCAGATCGAAGTGCCTTAATACTTTTACCTAATTGATTTTCTACTTCAGCCTTGAATTCCTTGAACCTTTCAAAGGATTCAGCTTTGTACTTCATCAAGTACAAGTACCCGTACCTAGAGTAATCATCGGTAAAGGTGATGAAGTATGTGTGACCATATTTAGTACCAATACTAAACGGGCCGCACACATCAGTATGGATCAAATCCAATAGGCCTTGGGCACGTTCACCCTTGCCCTTGAAGGGTTGCTTGGTCATCTTTCCTTTCAGACAAGATTCACAGGTCGGTAGGGAGTTGATGTCTGACAGATCAAACAAGTCACTCCTAAATAGCTTGTTCATCCTACTTAGGGAAATGTGACCTAGCCTAGCGTGCCAAAGTCGTGCTGGGTTCAAGTCATCGTGTTTCCGTTTAATCGTTGTTGTGTGTGCTTCGACATCTCGAGTTGGAACGTCTTTTAATTTTAAGGTGTATAAATCGTTTTCGCGTTCCCCAATTCCAATTAAACATTCATTCTTGTAAATATTGCAAATCGAATTGGCAAACATACAAGAATATCCATCTCTATCAAGCATAGGAATAGAAATAATGTTTTTAATCAATTCAGGAACAAATAAAACATCTCGTAACAACAACTTAAAATTTGAAGACAGAAATAAATGAACATCTCCTATAGCTATAGCAGCAACCCTTGCTCCATTACCAAGCCTCAAGTGGGTCTCACCCTCTCTAAGACGTCGACTTCTTGTCATCACCTGCAAATCATTGCAGATATGAGATCCACATCCGGTATCAAGTACCCAAGAAGTTGAATTTAGAGACATATTTATTTCAATATAGAACATACCTTTCGTAGTTCGCAACTGCTCGAGGTACTCCTTGCAGTTCCTCCTCCAATGCCCAGCCTTGTGGCAGTGGTGGCAGACGTCCTCGCTCTTGTTTGGCTTAGAAGCCTTTGACTTCGGCTTCTTGGCAGACTTTTCCTCCTTCGCAGGAGCAGAACGCTTC
>KV015592.1:49838-82943 GCA_001598015.1 Dorcoceras hygrometricum
TCGGATTTGAATATGAGGCAGCGACGCTGGATGGAATTGCTTTAGGATTTCGATTGTGAGATTCAGTATCAGCCTGGGCGAGTGAACTTGGTAGCAGATGCTCTAAGTCGAAAGACCCAGCCTGAGATGTTAGCATCCTTGAGTATTTCGAAAGTTCATGAGGAGTTGAGTACTTCTGGTTGGCGTTTCCAGCCGGGTGATCAGTATTTCTTCGTTTCGTCTCTTCAGGTGGAACCGCAGATTGTGATGAACATTAGGGAGGCGCAGAGGACCGACCCCTATATCCATGAGCTGAGGATTAAGGCGCAGTCAGGTCAGTCTGATGATTTCTCTGTTGCTTCGGATGGATGTTTGAGATTCAGAGGGAGATTAGTAGTTCCGAACCTGATTGATCTGAAGGAGACTCTCATGAATGAAGCACATGTAGCCGGTACAGTGTGCAGTCCAGGCGAAAGAAAGATGTACCATGCCTTGAAGTCTCACGTACTGGTGGACAGGTATGAAGAGCGACATTTCTGCTTTTGTTGCTAGATGTCTGAATTGCCAACAGGTCAAGGCTGAGAGGATGAGACCTGGTGGGTTGCTGCAGAGTTTGGAGGTGCCCCAATGGAATTGGGAGCACATAGCCATGGATTTCGTAACTCATCTACCTCGATCGAGTAGGGTATGTGATGCGATTTGGGTTGTGATTGATAGACTTTCGAAGTCAGCCCATTTCATTCCCTATGATGTGAGGTGTTCGATGAAAAATATGACGAAATTGTACATCGACCATGTGGTTAGATTGCATGGGGTTCCGGTTTCGATAGTGTCTGACAGAGATCCGAGGTTTACTTTCTTGCTTTTGGAAGAGTCTGCAAGCAGCAATGGGTTCGAGATTGGCGATGAGCACAGCCTATCACTCACAGACAGACGGACAGTCTGAGTGGACTATCCAGACTTTAGAGGATATGTTGCGAGCGGTAGTGATGGATTTCAGCGGTGGCTGGCAGGATTCGCTTTCCTTGGTGGAGTTTTCGTATAACAACAGCTACCAAGTCACTATTGGAATGGCTCCGTTTGAGGCTTTGTATGGTCGAAAGTGCAGATCCCCGATTTGCTGGGAAGAAGTTGGCGAGAGACAGCTTTCTACACCGGAGTTTGTTCAGCACATGAAAGACCAAATTGATTTGATCCGGAGTAGAATGAAGGCTGCCCAAGACCGTTTATCGAGTTATGCGAACCGTAGACGTCGACCGCTAGAGTTTGAGGTAGGCGATCGTGTGTTTCTCAAGATTTCTCCTTTCAAGAGCGTGATGAGATTCCGATTTAAAGGCAAATTGGCTCCCAGATTCGTTGGTCCCTTTGAGATTATCGAGCGGATTGGACAGTTGGCTTATAGACTGAGGCTGCCCGAGGAGTTAGCCGCGATGCATGACATGTTTCATGTGTCAATGTTGAGAAAATATGAGCCGGATCCGTCCCACGTTTTGAGAACTGACGAAGTTGAGCTGGATTCTGCCTTGAGTTATGTCGAGTATCCGGTGCAGATCTTGGATAGGAAGGAGAAACAGCTGAGGAACAAGATAATTCCGTTGGTGATGGTCCAATGGAGCAAGCATGGCCGAGAAGAAGCAACCTGGGAAGTTGAGGAAAAGATGAGACAGGAGTGGCCTCATCTGTTTGAGCATTGAGCTTGCAAAATTTCCAGGTAAATCTTTGATTTTGCTTCGAATTTTAGTGATGGTTTGAATGTTTGTTGTGTTCTTCCCTGTGTTTGTCTTTGATTTCGAGGACGAAATCTCTTAAGTTGGGGAGAATGTGAGGATTGAGAAGTTAGATTAGTGATTAATTGAATTGATTTGGGATTAATCACGTGTGGTTGGAGGTTTACGCGAATGTTATAAGGTTCCTCAGCCGCAGCGCTAGTTTAAGAAATGAGAAGTATCGATTTTTGGTGAAGTCAACGCTGGTCAAAGTTACTGTAGCTCGTGCTGGTGAATTTTGAATCAGCAGCGATATCGTCAGCGTGACGCAATGAGAGCTGCTGGTTTAGCGTCGAGTTTGAGGTTGCTGCTGGTAGATATTGCATGTAACGTGAGGTTGAGCGAGGAAGCGACACGTGTTAGTCAACATTTTGGAGTGTTGACTATTGAACTCAGCAGTTGTGCTTGTATGAAACGATCAGCAGATGGTTTGAGAAACTAGTCGCGAGAGATGTTGATAGATATGATGACGTAGGTGTGACGTATTCCTTGCTGCTGGTAGTAGTTTGCGTTGCGTTGGTTACTGCTGATCAGCAGGCGCGCAAATACGAATGTTGAGAAGCGGCGTCGTTTGAATTAGTTGAAACGCTGCGTTTTGAGCCTTTCGTTGGAGAGATCAGCTGTTGGTAGCAATGTTTGCGTCAGCAAAGTGACGTCGTTTGGATTAGTGAATGCGTCGTCGTTTTGAATGATTTCTTGCGACCAGCAGATAGATTATTTTGAGAGAGAGAGCTGTTATCAGCTCTTGGTTGTTTTGCTTGCAAGAACTGTTGGCAGCTGGTGTTTGCTACGGCGTCGTTTTGATAAGTTGGAACGGTGTCGTTTTGAAGTGTTTTCGTGCGATTGGTTATTTAGTCGTTGCCGCTGATTTTACGAAAAGAAAAGAGAAGCTTGCTGCTGATAGACTTCTGCTGAACACTTCGATTGATTTTAATGAATCAGCAGGCGAGGCGTTGCGAGGTATTTATAGTAGTGTTGATCGACACTTAGGATTATTTTTGAGCCAGATATATCTTATCTTCTTCTCCAAACCCTCGTCGAGCTACTGTTCACCGAGACATTTCTTCCCTAGATTTCCATCGTATCCAGCCTTTGTTTTGGAGATCTTTGTGGCGCTGAATTCCCCTTGTTTAGCTCTTTCGTTTGCTACCCTTTTGAGACTATTGAATTGTGCTGGAAGTGGGAGCGCGAAGCTGCTGGACTTCGAAGCTTTTGAGAGCAGTCTGTTCTTGCGTTCTTCTGCTAGCGTGAGCTTTTGGGTGAGCAATTCTTGTGGTTTGAGCTCGGTTTTTAGTAGTTAATGCCTGCGTAGAAGTGTAAGAATGAAGTATGCTTCGGGCCGTAGGATTAGCGTGTTGTATAGCTGAATTGAGCTAAGTTATTAGCTATGTTGTAACAGATTTCAGCTTCTAGGAAGTGTCCTGCCGCGTGATTTGAGCCAGGAGGAATCTGTTAGGTAATTCGAAGGAGGAAAGGTACGATTGAGCAGCCCCTTAGCAGTTGAGCGTGAAAATGTCTATCTGTTCAGTATTGTGATTTGCTGTTATGTGGCTTACGTGATTTTAGATGTATGAATTGTATGAATTCTGTTTTGTTTCACGTATTGTAAACTGTATGCATTGAGCATTGAAATTGAATGACATTCATTGCATACATCTTGAGCCTGAATTGATAATTGTTTTGATTACCTGATTGGGTGCCACGTTGTGACTGGCCGACTGTTGAGTCGTGTCCGAAAAGTCCAACGCTATCGTCGGAGCGGTGACTACCGGATACGAGTGTCTACCGCCGAGCTGTGATGGGCTGACGGGCCCCGATGATCACGGACCGATGATTTCCATCGGCTGATTGGCTGTGTGTGGTATTGAGGCTTGACCTCGTACTTCTTTTCTTGCTTTTGTTGTTGGGTCTGTGTTACCCATTTGCAGGAGCATTAGGTAATCAAGCTGGGCCGAGTGGAAGTTCAGCTGGTCGATCCCCGCGTCCCTGAGTCCCAGTCTATATATACGATATGTATTGAACCGGGGGATGCCCCGTGTTATCATGTATTGGGGATTTACATTTGGTTGATATACTTGTTATGTTGGAGTTTGAGTCAACTCGTATTTTATTATCGCTATTTTGAATGTATGATTTGAAGTTCAGGCCCATTGTATTTCGAAAAAAATTTTAAGCCCTGATTTTAAGCTTCCGTGTTTATGCCCTCATGCATTCATAGCATTGATTTATAGCATGTTGCATGTTTATCTGCTTTGATAGCTCTTCGTACTGAGGCTTGACCTCGTACTTCTTTTCTTGCTTTTGTTGTTGGGTCTGTGTTACCCATTTGCAGGAGCATTAGGAAATCAAGCTGGGCCGAGTGGAAGTTCAGCTGGTCGATCCCCGCGTCCCTGAGTCCCAGTCTATATATACGATATGTATTGAACCGGGGGATGCCCCGTGTTATCATGTATTGGGGGGTTTTTATTTGGTTAAAATACTTGTTGTGTTGGAGTATGAGTCAACTCGTATTTTGTTATCGCTATTTTGAATGTATGATTTGAAGTTCAGGCCTATTGTATTTCAAAAATTTTTAAGCCCTAATTTTAAGCTTCCGTGTTTATGCGCTTATTATGTGTTAATTGTTAGTAATTAGCACGGGGCCTGACAACCAGTGGCGCAATCCAGCGGCCAATTCACGTCCGCCATGTGCGGCCAGCGCGCATTCATCGCGCGCTATCTCACGTGCGGAGGGGCTCCGCCATGCGCGGCGGCGCCATGGCCGATTTGCAACGTTTTCGATCTGAAAAATTGAGATTCGATACAATATTGCAATAATGTATTGAAGGATCCGAGTCTTGGCTCTGATACCACAGTTGGAATAGTGGTGGCGGATCCGGATCCCACTTCCCGGGGCGCAGCGAAAAAACAAAAATTGCCCGGAAAGTGTTCAATACATTCAATAAAATCTACCAACATTCATAGGATGTTCCTAGATAGTTACCTCCCTGGCGTCTGGGCGCCTAGCTCCGACCAGTTTCACGAGGAAACCGGCACTTCAAACTGTAGGCGGTGGTAGATCGTCAATCAGGTCCACGACCGGAAACAATCTTCCTCCAGTCAGCCTGCACTAGAAAGCTGATTGATTTTGGCACGGACGGAAACTCCTTGTCAAGCTGATCGGAACAAGTCCGATCAACGTATGCGGCGGCGGGGCGGCGGCGCGGCCGAGGGAGGTGGAGGAGAAAGGGGGCGGCCGATTGGTCTATGGAGGCTAGGGTTTTGAGTTTAGTTCAAGTGATTAAAAGCCCTAGTCATTATTTAGTATATACTCAATATACATGGGCTTGAACCGGCCCATTGGACTTGGGTCAGGCCCAAGTCCATATATGAACATTCGGTTCGTTTAATTCACTGCGGTCTCATCATAACTCCGATCGACGATCAGATCGGACCGATCGACTCAATTTCCAAAATTGAATATTATGATGTGAAAAACAATTTTTCAGATTACCTAGTCCAAATGACAGTTTTGCCCTCAACAGTGGGAAATCGCAATTTGACCCCTGTTGACTTTTAGGAAGTCGCACTCCCTAGAATCATCCTCCTATGCTCAACACATTGAGCTCAGTTTCCGTGCGGGAATCATGAATCCAGTACTTGTGTGACCCTCAATGGTTCAGGGATACAGCTAGCCGTGGGCCCACAACCATTGTGGCTCCGAAATCACAATTTCGGACTTGCCCAACGGATCATGGTAAAGCGCCTAGCAACATCGCTCCATGATCCCCTAGGTATCACTGATAGTGCCTGCAAGAACCAGTTGGTCGTGGTTAGCGTACAGTACGGTCCTTTCAACACATATATCCCGATCAGATCAACGACCATTGGTAAATCGAGAGTCGCTAGGGGTCCGATAGATATGCATACATCTCGGAGATCGAATAGTGACATCGCGAGTTTTACTAGGTAAACCCATTTACCTAAAACACTTCTAGTACTCTGGCCAGAGATTTATACACTATTATCCCCTCAGATAGCATAGGATATCCATGCATGAGAGCGAGCGGTGAATCCTCGACAACAAAGCATCGACTCCTACATGCATCGGGATCTCACCCAATCCCACCGCCTAATGACCCAAGTGAGTCGGAAGGTAGTTCGATAGATCACCAGGTCACTATCCATCTGCATGCTCAGAACATCACAATGTTCCCTACCAATGAAACATGGTACTTCACATCGCAGATGCTAGTCTCAAGCTCGGGCGGCCTTATCCTCATTTGACGGCCCAATCGACTAGGAACGAATTCAGAATACACAGTGACTATTAGATGTGTTTCATGATAGCCGTCATACCCCTTATCACATCTAACATACACTATGGTGCATTCTAGGTCTTTATCCAACACAATTGTTAACATTATAATCATAACGAAAATAAAGAACGCCATAAACAAATGCGAATATCATATATAAAGATCGTTTCATACAAGAGTCTATAAAACTCACACGCCACAAGTTGGCTAGTTGGGAATCTACTCTAACAATCTCGTCTCATGGGGTTTCAACTATCGAGATGAATAGGCTATCACACGCTCGTTCTGCATCAGCACGCATCCCAAACCACTCAGAGAATCATCAGAGCACACTACATAACCTCCAGAACCCGAAGGCAAAGCCAAAACAGGAGCAGTAGTCAACTTCTCCTTAAGCAACTGGAAACTAGATTCACACTCATCAGTCCAAACAAACTTCCTATCTTTCTGGGTCAACTGGGTCATCGGCCTGGCTATCGAAGAGAACTTCTCGATAAAACGCCTATAATAGCCAGCCAATCCTAAGAAACTATGGATCTCAGAAACATTCCTAGGTCATTCCAAGTTTAGAACTGCTTCGACCTTACTCGGATCCACAAAAATACCTTACGCTGAAATGACATGACCCAAAAAGACAACTCTATCCAACCAGAATTCACACTTGCTGAACTTAGCGTACAACTGTGAGTCTCTATGTTTCTGTAATACCAATCCCAAGTGTTGTGAGGACGAGAAATCTGTTAAGTAAGATTTAATGGTTAATCCGATTTTGAATTAAGCTTTGTCATGGAAATTGTGATTTCTGGGTGCTCAGATTTAGATGTAGAGTGATCAGCAGTGAGAAGTTGGTGATCGAGTGAGATATGCATCAATTTGGAGTTCAGTAGTTGCATTTTCCTATCGAGAAATGATTCCAGTGGTAATTCAGACTTGAGGTTCATCGCTGGGAGAAGATAGATCAGCAACGTTCTTGCGCGGGAGATAGAGAGCATTCAGATGTGAGTACTCAGCAGTGGCGTGATTCAGATGTTGGTATTCAGTAGTAGCGTGATCAGATTTCAACGCTAGTCAAATCAGTGTGAGAGTGTATCGAGAGGCAGCTGATAGCGTTAGCGCGCGCGGGTGCAAGAAGTGGTCGTGTGTTAGTCAACAACTGAGTTGATCGCTGGTTGTTAGCACTATTCAGATGTTGCTAGAGAGAGGTCTGTTTCAACTAGAAGCTCTGCTACGTCATTTTGATTAGTTGGTGCGATGTCGTTTGCTGTGGAGTTAGTAACTCGTTTAGACATCTGAACCATATTAGCATAGACAGTTGAGGGCAAAAGCTGGATTCAGCTTTGAGAAGACTTTTGCCTTAGTTTAAGCAGAGATCTGAGTTTCTTAGTACAGTAGTGATTCGGGGATTTATATACCAAGTGCTGCTCAACACTTAGCCTATTTTGAACCCGACATTCCTCATCGTTTTCCTCAGTGAAACCCTCGATAGATACTGTTTACCGAACACTTCTCCGGTAGATTGCCGTCGATTTCCGCCGTTGTTTGGAGAGAGATTGGTGGCGTTGAGCTCGTCTTGAGTAGCTCTTTCGATTGATACCAGTTAGGAAGTCTGATTCGACGTTGGAGAGGAGCACGAAGAAGCTGTGAGTTTGTAGGTTCTCGCGACAGTTGAGTAGAGCTTTCTCATGTGCGTGTGAGCTTCTGGATTTGAGCTCCAGGGAAGTCCCTGTTGTGTTGGACGTGACCAGCGAGGTAGCAAATTGAGCAAACTAAAGTTGCCGTGCCTGAGTAAGATCTGTTGAGGTAGAACTTGAGAATTGAATGTATGAATTGAGCTTTTGTTAACAGCTTAGACATAGCGTGCTAGTATTTGAGGCATGAAATCTGTGCTATGTGATTTATGTGTTTACCTGAACAACTGAATGAATTGATATGTTCTGTTTACGTATTATATGCATGTTGAAATCAGATGTGAATTTCTTGGCATTCATTCATACATATTGAGCCTATGATCGATTGAGAACCTGAGATAGAGCCACGTTGTGATCGGCAGACAGATGTGGTATGAATTGAGCTTTTGTTAACAGCTTAGACATAGCGTGCTAGTATTTGAGGCATGAAATCTGTGCTATGTGATTTATGTGTTTACCTGAACAACTGAATGAATTGATATGTTCTGTTTACGTATTATATGCATGTTGAAATCAGATGTGAATTTCTTGGCATTCATTCATACATATTGAGCCTATGATCGATTGAGAACCTGAGATAGAGCCACGTTGTGATCGGCAGACAGATGTGTCGTCCTGAAAGGTAAAACGCTATCATCGGAGTGGTGACCGACTGATTGGTTGTGTCTGAAAACCACCAAGCAGTGATGGCTGACGGGCCTGAAGATCACGGACCGATGATTTCCCCGGTTGATACACTGTGCGAGTATAGAGGCTCGATTGAGATTTACTGCCAGCTGATTAGCAGGCCTTGATGACCGATTTTCTTTGACAGCCGCATGCATTCATGACTTAGAATACTGCATGTTTATGATTTGCTGTTATATTAGTGCTCATTCGTACTGAGGCTTGACCTCGTATTCTTTTCCTGCTTTTGTATTGTTTGGGTCTGTGTGCCCAGTTGCAGGATCTTTCGGTAACCAAGCTGGAGAGACTGGAACCCCAGCTGGTCGATCCCAATTTCCTTGAAGTCCCAGTTATTATATTATGTATTGATCCAGGGGATGCCCTGAGGTTGTATGTATTCTGGGGGATCGTTGTTGATTTGATTTGTGATTACCTGTTGTTGTATGAGTTTCGATTTAACTCGTATTTTGAATATGATTATTTTGAAGATATGATTTGGTTCAGGCCCAACTTTATTTCGAAAACTTTTAGCCCTATTTTATGCTTCCGTGTTTATGTGCTTAATTGTGCAATTAATCCTTGTTAATTAGCACTGTCCTGACATTTTTGGTATCAGAGCTTAAACTAGAATAAGATAGTTTTCCTTTGGACACAATCGAGTCTAGGCACAGAGTTTTGATTTGATTTCTTGCTTGAATCTGTGACTTGCTTGATTTGATATCTGCCTCTGTGATATCTTCTGTTAGTTCTTACCTTGAGATTTGATTAGATGCCGTCGAGGATAGGTAGAGGTAGGACTGCTAGATGTTCTACTGAGGAGTCTAGGGCCTCGGATAGTGATTAGGGCATTCAGCAGAATATCCCTTTGCATCATCGAGAGAGACAGGCAGAGGTGGAGGATGTGACTAGACAGATTGGCAAGATGGAGTTAGTCCTAGCGAGGTTTCAGCGGACAAGTCCCTCTACGTTCACGGGCATCGAGGGAGGTTTGATGGCCGAGGGTTGGCTAGTTCAGATGGAAGAATTTTTTGATACCTTGGAGTACGTCCCCGAGAAGAGGTTGAAGCTAGCGGTGTTGCAGTTGAGAGATAATGCGCAGCGCTGGTGGAGAGGTACTTCCCGTATCTTGCGTGAGAGTCGGGCTGTGATTACTTGGAAGAGCTTCTGTGCAGCGTTACAGGATTATACCCCAGAGTTCTACTACAACAGTCGTGAGCGAGAGTTTGACAACCTGAAGCAAGAGAATATTAAGGTGGCCGAGTATGCCAGACAGTTCTCTTCGCTTTTGATGTATGTTCCCCATGTAGCTAACCAGGAGAGGACTAAGAGGAACAAGTTTCTGAAGGGTTTGTGGCCTGATTTGTTCCGGATGGTGTTGTCTGGTTCACCTGCGACTTATGCTGAGGCCGTGGATCGGTTGGTAGATATTGAGGAGAGTTTGTTGGAGGCACAGGCTCCGGTTCAGCCGTCAGTGGGGAGCACTTTTCAGCCGGTGCAAGATGTGTCGCAATCGTTTCAGTTTTCTTAGGGGTCGTAGCAATCGAGTCGTTAGAGGTTCTAGCCACGAGGAAAATAGTTTAAGAAGAAGGCGCATTCGAGTTCCTCTGGTTCTGTGAGTTCTGGTGGCAGTAGTTCTGGCGGTGTGTTTTGTGGACAGTGCGGAGGGAAGCATGAGACTTCGCAGTGTCGTGGTGTTCGAGGTCTCTGTCATCTTTGTGGACAACCGGGACATTTTGCTAGAGCGTGTCCTTTGATGCGAGGGCAGTCTTTGGGTCAGTCGCAGCAAGGTTCCGCTGGTGGTTCTTCGCAGTGGCAGCAACCTTTTGTTCCGTATCAACATTCGGGATTCCAACCTCGTGAGCCTTCTAGGTTTGGAGTACCCTCGAGACCTCAGTTTTTGGGACCGCAGCAGGCCCAGGCGAATGCCTTGACGAGAGAGCAGGCTGATGAGATACCTACAGGAGTGATTCAAGGTACATGACTTATCTTTGATTTTTCTTCACGAGTTTTGATTGACACTGGAGCATCACACTCCTTCATTTCTGAGTTGTTTGTGTATGAGCGTGGGTTGAGTTCTTCCCCACTGTGTTATGTTGTCTCCGTGTCCACCCCTGCTGGTGTGAGTCTGTTGTCCCGAGAGGTGGTGTTGAATTGCCTGATTAGATTTGATGAGCATGTTTTGATGACCCATCTGATTGTTTTGGGAATTAGAAATTTTGATTGTTTCCATGGTGTGGTGAGGTTTAAGCCTCGATCTGGAGAGAAATGGGAGTTTTATGGTGCTGATTCGCGACCTAAGATTCCTTTAGTATCTTCCATGGAGATGTTTAGTTTGTTATCGCTAGATAATTCAGGGTTTATGATCTATGCCCTAGATGTTTCCCATGAGTCGAGAGTGGAGTTGAGCGATGTTCTGAGTTTTTCAAGAGTTCCCAGATGTGTTTCCAGACGAGATTCTTGGATTTCCTCCGAGACGCGAGATTGACTTCAGTATAGAGTTGGTGCCTGATTCAGGGTTTATGATCTATGCCCTAGATGTTTCCCATGAGTCGAGAGTGGAGTTGAGCGATGTTCTGATTTTTCAAGAGTTCCCAGATGTGTTTCCAGACGAGATTCTTGGATTTCCTCCGAGACGCGAGATTGACTTCAGTATAGAGTTGGTGCCTGGTACAGCCACGATTTCTAGAGCTCCGTATCGATTGGCGCCCGCAGAGTTAAACTCAAGGATCAGTTGAGATATCTTCTTGAGAAAGGCTTCATTCGACCGAGTATGTCGCCTTGGGGAGATCCGATTCTGTTTGTGAAGAAGAAAGATGGATCTATGAGGATGTGCGTTGATTTCGATAGTTGAACAAAGCGACAGTGAAGAACAAGTATCCGTTGCCGAGGATTGATGACTTGTTCGATCAATTGCAAGGATCGGTCATGTACTCGAAGATTGATTTGCGCTCTGGCTATCACCAGTTGCGGATTAGAGACGCTGATGTAGCGAAGACAGCTTTCTTAACGAGATATGGGCATTATGAGTTTCTTGTGATGCCGTTTGAATTGACGAATGCTCCTGCTGTGTTCATGGATTTAATGAATCGCGTCTTTAGCGAGTACATTGATCGATTCATGATTGTCTTCATAGATGACATCTTGGTGTATTCGAGGAGTTTTAGAGAGCATAAAGAGCACTTGAGGCTAGTGTTGCAGAGACTGAGAGACTCATAACTGTATGCCAAGTTCAGCAAGTGTGAATTTTGGCTAGACAGAGTTATCTTCTTGGGTCATGTGATTTCAGCGCAAGGAATTTCTATGGATCCTAGTAAGGTCGAAGCAGTTCTTAACTGGGAGAGACCTAGGAATGTTTCCGAGATCCGTAGTTTCTTGGGGTTGGCAGGCTATTATAGGCGTTTGATTGAGAAGTTATCTTCGATAGCCAGGCCGATGACTCAGTTGACCCAGAATGATAGGAATTTTGTTTGGACTGATGAGTGTGAGTCGGGTTTTCAGATGGTGAAGTAGAAGTTGACTACTGCTCCTGTTTTGGCCTTGCCTTCGGGTTCTGGAGGTTTTGTGGTGTGCTCCGATGCTTCTCTGAGTGGTTTAGGGTGTGTTTTGATGCAGAACGGGTACGTGATTGCGTATGCGTCTCGACAGCTGAAGAGGTCGAAGCAGTTCTTAACTGGGAGAGACCTAGGAATGTTTCCGAGATCCGTAGTTTCTTGGGGTTGGCAGGCTATTATAGGCGTTTGATTGAGAAGTTATCTTCGATAGCCAGGCCGATGACTCAGTTGACCCAGAATGATAGGAATTTTGTTTGGACTGATGAGTGTGAGTCGGGTTTTCAGATGGTGAAGTAGAAGTTGACTACTGCTCCTGTTTTGGCCTTGCCTTCGGGTTCTGGAGGTTTTGTGGTGTGCTCCGATGCTTCTCTGAGTGGTTTAGGGTGTGTTTTGATGCAGAACGGGTACGTGATTGCGTATGCGTCTCGACAGCTGAAGCCCCATGAGACCAGGTACCCCGTTCATGATCTAGAGTTGGTTGCGATTGTGTTTTCCTTGAAGATATGGCGACATTATCTGTATGGTGAGGAGTTTGTGGTGTACACCGACCACAAGAGTTTGAAGTATATCTTCACCCAGTCGGATCTGAATATGAGGCAACGTCGTTGGATGGAGTTGCTTAAGGATTTTGATTGCGAGATACAGTATCAGCCTGGGCGGATGAACTTGGTAGCCGATGCTTTATGTAGAAAAGCCCAGCCTGCGATGCTAACATCCTTGAGTATCTCGAGAGTCCACGAGCAGTTGAGTACTTCTGGTTGGCGTTTCCAGTCGAGTGATCAGTACTTCATAGTTTCTTCAATTCAGGTTGAACCACAGATTGTGATTGACATCAGAGAGGCGTAGAGGACTGATCCGTATATCCATGAGTTGAAGATTAAGGCCCAGAATCGTCTATCTGAAGATGTCTCTATTGCTTCGGATGGGTGTCTGAGATTTCGTGGTAGATTAGTGGTTCAAAACCTGATTGATTTAAGAGATACTATTCTGAATGAAGCGCATTGCAGTCAATATAGCGTACATCCGGGGGAGAAGAAGATGTACCATGATTTAAAGTCTAACTACTGGTGGAAAGGCATGAAGAGCGTCATTTCTGGTTTTGTTGCTCGATGTTTGAATTGCAGCAGGTCAAGGCTGAGAGAATGAAACCTGGTGGGTTGTTGCAGAGTTTAGAAGTGCCCCAATGGAATTGGGAGCACATCGCCATGGATTTTGTGACTCATCTACCTCGATCGAATAGGGGATGAGATGCGATTTGGGTGGTGATTGATAGACTCTCGAAGTTAGTCCATTTCATTCCCTATGATGTGAGGTGTTCGATGAAGAAAATGGCGAAGTTGTATGTTGAACATGTGGTTAGATTGCATGGAGTACCTGTTTCTATAGTGTCAGATAGAGATCCAAGATTAACCTCTCGATTTTGGAAGAGTTTGCAAGCAGCTATGGGTTCAAGATTGGCTATGAGTACAACTTATCACCCCAGACAGATGTCCAATCTGCGAGGACCATTCAGACTTTAGAAGATATGCTGCGTGATGTAGTGATGGATTTCAGTGGTGGCTGGCAGGATGCCTTTTCCTTAGTTGAGTTTTCTTACAATAACAGCTACCAAGTGATATTGGACTGGCTCCGTTTGAAGCTTTGTATGGTCGAAAGTGTAGATCACGAATTTGCTGGGAAGAAGTTGGTGAGAGACTGCTTTCTACTCCTGAGTTTGTACAACACATGAAAGATCAAATTGAATTGATTCGGAGTAGGATGAAAGCTGCACAAGATCGTTATGCTAGCTATGCTAATAAGCGACGCAGACCATTAGAATTTGAGGTTGGCGATCGGGTATTTATCAAGATTTCTCCTTTCAAGAGTGTTATGAGATTCAGATTTAAGGGTAAGTTAGCTCCTAGATTCGTTGGTACCTTTGAGATTGTTGAGCGTATCGGACGGTTGGCTTATAGATTGAAGCTCCTGATGAGATAGCAGCGATGCATGATGTGTTTCATGTGTCAATGTTGAGAAAATATGAGCCAGATCCATCCCATGTACTGAGGACTGATGAAGTAGAGCTGGACCAGACCCTGAGCTATGTTGAATATCCAGTGCAGATTCTGGACAGGAAGGAGAAGCAGCTGAGGAATAAGGTTATACCGTTGGTGATGGTCCAATGCAGCAAGCATGGGCGTGAAGAAGCTACCTGGGATGTTGAGGAAAATATGAGACAAGAGTGGCCTCATCTGTTTGAGCTATGACAAAAGCGTTTCAGGTAACTTCTAGCTTGATTGATTTCGTGATTTAAGTGATTTTGCTGCTGAATTGAGATTCTGTTTGGTAATGAGTTTTACTAGGCAGTATGGCATGGGTGTATTAGGAATGGTGTTTAGTATACTGTGTTGTGAATAAGCTATCTTGATGTTGTGATTTTGATTTGATGTCTTAACTGATTTCGAGGACGAAATCCATTTCTGGTGGGGGATAATGTGAGGACTAGAAATCTGTTAAGTAAGATTTAATGGTTAATAAGATTTTGAATTAAGCTTTGTCACAGAAATTGTGATTTCGGGGTGCTCAGATTTAGACGTAGAGTGATCAGCAGTGAGAAGTTGGTGATCGAGTGAGATCTGCGTCGAATTTGGAGTTCATTAGTTGCATTTTCCTATGGGGAAATGATTCCAGTGGTAATTCAGACTTGAGGTTCATCGCTGGGAGGAGATAGATCAGCAGCGTTCTTGTGCGGGAGATAGAGAGCATTCAGATGTGAGTACTCAGCAGTGGCGTGATTCAGATGCTGGTTTTTAGTAGTAGCGTGATCAGATGTCAACGCTAGTCAAAGTAGATGTGAGAGTGTAGCGAGAGGCAGCTGTTAGCGTTAGCGCGCGCGGGTGCAAGAAGTTGTCGCGTGTTAGTCAACAACTAAGTTGATCGCTGGTTGTTAGCGCTATTCAGATGTTGCTAGAGAGAGGTATGTTTCAACTAGAAGCTCTGCTACGTCATTTTGATTAGTTGGTGCGATGTCGTTTGCTGTGGAGTTAGTAACTCGTTTATACATCTGAACCATATTAGCATAGACAGTTGAGGGCGAAAGCTGGATTCAGCTTTGAGAAGACTTTTTGCCTTAGTTTAAGCAGAGATCTGAGTTTCTTAGAACAGTAGAGATTCGGGGATTTATATACCAAGTGCTGCTCAACACTTAGCCTATTTTGAACTCGACATTCCTCATCGTTTTCCTCAGTGAAAACCTCGATAGATACTGTTCACCGAACACTTCTCCGATAGATTGTCGTCGATTTCCGCCGTTGTTTGGAGAGATATTGGTGGTGTTGAGCTCGTCTTGAGTAGCTCTTTCGATTGATACCAGTTAGGAAGTCTGATTCGACGTTGGAGAGGGAGCACGAAGAAGCTGTGAGTTCGTAGGTTCTCGCGACAGTTGAGTAGAGCTTTCTCCTGTGCATGTGAGCTTCTGGATTTGAGCTCCAGGAAAGTCCCTGCTGTGTTGGACGTGACCAGCGAGGTAGCAATTGAGCAAACTGAAGTTGCCGTGCCTGAATAAGATCTGTTGAGGTAGAACTTGAGAATTGAAGGTACGAGTTGAGCTTTTGTTAACAGCTTAGACATAGCGTGCTAGTATTTGAGGCATGAAATCTGTGCTATGTGATTTCCGTGTTTACGTGAACAGCTGAATGAATTGATATGTTCTGTTTACGTATTATATGCATGTTGAAATCAGATGTGAATTTCTTGGCATTCATTCATACATATTGAGCCTATGATCGATTGAGAACCTGAGCTAGAGCCACGTTGTGACCGGCAGACAGATGTGTCGTGCCAGAAAGGTAAAACGCTATCATCGGAGCGCTGACCGACTGATTGGTTGTGTCTGAAAACCACCGAGCAGTGATGGCTGACGGGCCTGAAGATCACGGACCGATGATTTCCCCGGTTGATACACTGTGTGGGTATAGAGGCTCGATTGAGATTTACTGCCAGCTGATTAGCAGGCCTTGATGACCGATTTTCTTTGACAGCCTCATGCATTCATGACTTAGAATACTGCATGTTTATGATTTGCTGTTATATTAGTGCTCATTCGTACTGAGGCTTGACCTTGTATTCTTTTCCTGCTTTTGTATTGTTTGGGTCTGTGTGCCCAGTTGCAGGATCTTCAGGTAACCAAGCTGGACAGACTGGAACCCCAGCTGGTCGATCCCCATTTCCTTGAAGTCGCAGTTATTATATTATGTATTGATCCAGGGGATGCCCTGAGGTTGTATGTATTCTGGGGGTTGTTGTTGATTTGATTTGTGATTACCTGTTGTTGTATGAGTTTCGATTTAACTCGTATTTTGAATATGATTATTTTGAAGATATAATTTGGTTCAGGCCCAACTCTATTTCGAAAATTTTTAGCCCTATTTTATGCTTCCGTGTTTATGTGCTTAATTGTGCAATTAATCCTTGTTAATTAGCACGGGGCCTGACGAGTGTTCTTTATGCTCTCTGAAGTTCCTCGAATACACCAGGATGTCATCTATGAAGACAATCACAAAATGATTAATATACTCACTAAAGACGCGATTCATCAAGTCCATGAAGACAGCAGGAGCATTCGTCAATCCAAAAGGCATCACTAGAAACTCATAATGCCCGTACCTCGTCCTGAAAGCCGTATTCACCACAACAGCGTCTCTAATCCGCAAATGATGATAACCAGATTGCAGATCTATCTTAGAGTATATAGCAGATCCTTGCAACTGATCAAACAAATCATCGTTTCTCGGCAACGGATACTTATTCTTCACGGTCGCTTTATTCAACTGTCGAAAATCCACACACATCCTCATAGATCCATCCTTCTTCTTCACAAAAAAATCGGATCTCCCCAAGACGACATGCTCGGTCTTATGAAGCCTTTCTCCAAAAGATCACGCAACTGATCCTTAAGTTCCTTCAACTCAGCTGGCGCCAACCGATACGGATTCTAGAAATTGGGGCTGTCCCTGGCACCAACTCTATGCTGAAATTAATCTCTCGCTTCGGAGGGAATCCAGAAATCTCATCCGGAAATACATCAGGGAACTCACGAGCAAGAGGGACATCACTCAACCCTACTCTCGATTCGTGAGAGACATCCAAAGCATAGATCATAAACACTGAATTTTCTAGCGACAACAAACTAAACATCTCCATGGCAGACATCAAGGGAATCTTAGGTCACGAATCAGCACCATAGAAATCCCATTTCTCCCCAAAACGAGGCCTAAATCTCTCCACACCATGGAAACAATCAACTGTCGCTCTATACGTAGAAAATCTCTAATTCCCAAAGCAATCAGATTTGTCACCAACACATTCTCATCAAACCTAATCACACAATCCAGCACCACATCACGGGACAACAAACTCACGCTAGCAGGGGTAGATACGGAGACAACATCACACAGTGGAGTAGAACTCAACCCACACTCATACACAAACAATTTAGAAATAAAAGAGTGTGATGCTCCAGTATCAAACAAAACTCGTGCATGAAAGTCAAAGATAAAGCAAGTAGCTGCAATAACTCCCCCAGGTATCTCATCAGCCTGCTCTCTCGTAAAAGCATTCACCTGGGCCTACTGCGATCCTGAGAATTGAGGTCTCGAAGATCCTCCAAACCTAGACGGTTCACGGGGTTGGAATCCAGATCGTTGGGACTGAACAAAAGGTTGCGGTCTCTACGAAGATCCACCAGCAGAACCTTGTTGCGACTGATTCACGGCATGTCCACCCATCAACGGACACACTCTAGCAAAATGTCCTGGTTGGCCACACTTATGGCAAAGACCTCGAACTCCACAACACTGCGAAGTCATATGCTTACCTCCGCACTGGCCACACGCCACACTACCTGATCCACTGCCACCAGACCTAACGGAACCATAGGAACTCAAATTAGATCGTCTCTTGAACTGCTTCCCTCGAGGCTTGAAATTCTGGCGGTTCGATTGCTAAGACCCCTGAGGAGGCTGAAACTGTTGTGCCACTTCAAGCACAGGTTGAAAAGTACGTCCAGCTGTCGGCTGAACCTGATTCTGTGCTTCTAACAGACTCTCCTCAATGTCCTCCGCTCTATCCACGGCCTCAGCATAAGTCGTAGGAGAACCAGCCAACACCATCTGGAACAACTCAGGCTTCAAACCTCTCAGAAACTTTTTCCTCTTAGTTCTCTCCTGGTTAGTCACATGGGGAACATACGACAGAAGCGACGAAAACTGTCTGGCATACTCGGCCACCTTCATGTCCCCTTGCTTCAGATTATCAAACTCTCGATCGCATTTGTTGTAGTAGGAATCCAGAGTATACTCCTGCCGAAACGCTGTACAGAAGCTCTCCCAAGTAATCATAGCCCCACTCTCTCTCAAGATTCGGGAAGTACCCTTCCAACAGCGTTGAGCATTCTCCCTCAACTGCAAAACCGCTAGCTTCAATCTTCTCTCCTGAGAATACTCGACAGCATCAAACAACTCTTCCATATGCTCTAGCCAGCCTTCAGCCATCAGACCACCCTCAGCGCCAGAGAACATAGGAGGATTCGTCCGCTGGAATCTAGATAGAACCAAATCCATCTCTCCGATCTTTCGAGTCACATCCTACACCTCTTCCTGTCTAGCCCGATGACGCAAAGGTTCACTAGGTTGCTCAACATCCTCATCGCTATCGGGAGCCCTAGACTCCTCAACTGTCCGCCTAGTGGTTCTACCTCCATCTCTCCTCGGTGGCATCTATCAAGACTCAGGGTAAGAACCAGCAAATAAGCAAACAGACAGATATCATCACAGAGTCAAATAATCTCAATCACATAAGTCACAGAGTCAATCAAAATCAAAAGCTCAAACTCTGTGCCTAGACTCAAGTGTGATGAAAAAGAATTCGAGCTTATCCCAGTTTAAGCTTTGATACCAAAATGTCAGGCCCGGTGCGCTAATACATAGATAAATACACAATTAAGCGGAAGCAACAAAATCAGGGCTTAAAAATTTTTCGAAATGTTGGGCCTGATTCAACACATCATCTTAACATAGTTCATAATCAAAATATGAGTTTAACTCAAAACTCAAACAACCCATCAACAAGTAACAAATAGCAAGTAGTAAATCAACTAAAGATCCCCAAATAAAAATAAAGGCACAGGACATCCCCTGGCTCAATATAAATACATAACACTGAGACTCAAATCAGAAAGGGGATCGACCAGCTGAAACTCCACTCTGTCCAGCCTGATTACCTGAAGAACCTGCCAAAGCCAATACAGGCCAAGGCAGCCCAAAAACAGGGAAAAGTAAAGAGGTAAAACCTCAGTACGAAGAGCCATCTAAAAACAGCACATCATGCAACATGCTATACTTCAAGTTATGAAATGCATGATGGCTATCAAAGGAATCGATCATCAAGGCCAACGACTCAGCTGGCAAATCTCAAGTGAGCCTCTACACCACGCACAACCAATCAGCCGGTGTAAATCATCGGTTCGTGATCTTCAGGCCCATCAGCCATCACAGCTCGGTGGTCTTCAGGCGCGGCGAATCAGCCGGCCACCATCCCAATGATAGCATTTGACCCTTTAGGCGCTACGACTCAGTCGGCCGATCAAAATTCTAGCTCGACTCAGGTCATCAATCGAATATCAGGCTCAATATGTATGCATGAATGCCATTCAGTAATCAGATTCCAATGCATACAATAATAAGTACGTGAAACAGATCATACAACAGAGCATAGTCAATCAAATCTGTTCACAAAGTCATGTATTCACAGTATACAAGTTCACAACAATAAATATAAACATGTCCATGCCCAAAGCTGTTTACAGGGGCTCAATCCGTACCTCAAACCAGCTTAAACCTCAATCAGATCTCACCAGGGCACGACACCAACGACCTGCTGCAGTGTGCTTCCTCGGTGACTCACGGTGAAGCTTAACAGAAGCTGTCAAAGGCCCAAATCCAGAAGCTCAAATGTGAACGGGGAAAACCATCGACTGGAATTCGCGAAGTTACTCAAACCTGCAACTACTTCGCTCCTCTTCCTGTTAGGATTGATTTACCCTCTATACACTTATTATTTTGACAATAATCGGCATTTAGAGGGTGTAACAAGATCAAATGATAAGACGCAGGATTCAGCAAGGCATTGAAGCTGGATGCGATAACCAAACTGGTTCCAGCTGTTTGTTGAAACCAGCTTGATACAAAGCAAGCGCTCAACATGCTGGTTCCAGCTGGATGCTGAAACCAGCTCGACACACAGTCGAACGATCTGGTTAACCTAGCTTGAGCTGCAATAGCTCAGTGTTCTTGAATACTTGTGCACCGAGATACAGATTGAGTAATGAATAATAATCATGCGGAAATAACTCAAAATGCACTCTAAATTCGAAAGCTCGATTGAACAGTTTTATGCGTTAAAAAAATATGCAATGCGTATGAATGCAAGTACTGAAAATAAATAAAATATGCTGAATTTGTTTATGGAAGTTCGGAGCTCAATCTCTTACGTCTCCCCTTCTTCCGCAACGGAAAGGATCCACTAGAAGACTTTGATTACAACGCCCCCGCTGCAACCCACTCCTACGACCCGCAGTCGCAAGAACTCCTAGCCACACCACTGCACACCAGCCTGCAAGCTACGTGTGTCTAACTCACTTATTTTACGCCTCAGTGAGAAAGGCTACAAGGACTAGTTTAACATCTCTGTCCAAAGACTACACACACTTTTTTAACGTCTCAGTGTGAAAGATAACTAGAATTGTTCAACGTCTCTGTCCAAAGACTACAATGGAAGTCGTTAATTCGATTCACTCAGCTAGTCTAATAAGCTCTCTCAAAGTATATGTGAGTGAATCGTGTGTGAGATTTACAGTGTAAGCGTCAACTCTCAAGAATTAAATCTCACACACACTGGGAAGTGCTCCTGTTCGAGCTTGTTTTTCATTGTCTTCCCAGGTTCAGTGTTGTGCGTTCTTATGATGTATATGTTTTGATTTGACAACACTGTTACGACTTCGCTCTTCTCAGCTCTACTACAATCAGTTGCTTGTGCTATGTTTTATAGCCTTGCGCAGAAATTTGCTTGTTGGACACAAAGTAGTAGACGTTGAAAGGTCTTCTGACACTGTTGTACTTTGCGTCCTTTGTCAATAAATGCGTCGCAGGCTTTTCTTCACTTTATCATGTGAGAACTGTTCTGAGAATACAATACAAACAAGTCATTTTGAATACTAAAAAATGTTTGTCGTATAGTATTGTATTCAAATCTTCTTACTTGTAGATTTAATGGCATCTGCCATGTCATCTGAGCTGGTTTGACTTTAACCAGCTTGTCAGCCTGTTCATCAATCTGATCTGCATCGAGTTGGTCTTGTTCGAGCTGGTTTCTTCTTCAAAGATCTCTTCTTCTCCTCTCGTTTGCAAGCGCTCTTGAGCAACTTTTCTGATTTGATCTTGTCAGCTGATCTTCTCTTGAGCCGACCTTCATCATCTTCAGATCTAAAAAATCTTCTGTCACGCTCTGCTCATGAAGATTCTTTCCAGCTGGTTTGTCCTTAACTAGCTGGTTTTCAATCTGCTTCCTTTATGTGAGCAGATTCTTCATTTGAGCTGTTCCCCAAGCTAGTTTTCTTAGGTGAACCGTCTTGGCTATATGAAGACTACTCGAGTGCCCAACCAGCATGCAGATTCTTCCTCGTCCAAGGTGGGCACTTCGAGCAAGTCTCTCTTCTCGTTGAAACAGCTATAAATTCCTAGCTGACTTTCCAGCTGGTCCTTCGGCTGGTCCTTCAGCGAGGAATACTTTACTGTGCTGGTGATCGGATCTGCAGTCTATCACTGTGCTTGTACCCGGATCCGCACTCAATCACTGCCCTTGTGCGCTGCACTTGATCTGCACTACGAGCAACTATGCGCTTCAAACGCTTCACTTCAACTCTGCTCTTGATTCTGCGCTTGAACTTCTCTTCTTACTCTGTGCTTGATCTTCGTGCTGCTCCTACTCCCAGCCGGTGAACCAGCTTGGTGTTCCCTGCACTTCTAAAAGTAAACTGGTGTACCAGCTTGGGCGTCCCCTTATTGTTCCAGCAAGATATCTTTGACCAGTCCAACTTAGGCGTCCCCTCACTGTTCCAGTTTGGATATCTTCACGTCTACTCCAGTCTAAGCAAGCTGTGCATGTCAAGTAGAGCATTAGTACAATAGAAGCAGATTTTATGTGAATCAAAACTTAGATTCTGATCTATAAAAACAGATCCAACACTTCCACAAGTCGATCTACAACTCCAAACTGGTATCAATCGAATGAGCTAAGCAAGACGAACCCAGCGCCACCAATCTCACTCCAAACAACGGCGGAAATCGACGGCAATCTAACGGAGAAGGGTTCGGATTAACAGTACTAATCGAGGTTTCTCTGGAAAGGAGATAGGAAATGTAGGGTTGAAAAATGATGATGTGTCGATCGCTACTTAGCATTTAAATCCTTCAGTAAACGCTAGAGTGTAAGTCAACACCAACTTATTCAGATCTCGTCGACAACTCATATCTGGCCTCAGCGATAACTCAATCTGGCCTCGCTACGCTAAACAACCGCTACTAATCAAATCGGCGTCGCATACAGGAACTAATGCTAACGACGTCGCTCTATCTCCAGATCTGAAGCAGACCTCACTAACGCTCATCCAGATTTGATCAAATCTGAGATCCTCAAACTGCACCGGTTTACTCCGAACTCACGAACTGGACCGGTCCAAATAGTACCGTTGACCAACCCTTGACTTCTCCTCGCTAACCAAATCTATTCCTCACTCAAAACCAGATCTTACTAGCGCCTAAAACGACATCGTTTCGCTTTACTCTCGTGGTAACTCACTCAAACCAGTGAGGACGAGATCTGGACACCCAGATCTCACTCAAATCTGAAAAATCCAAAATTCAGATTTCGACATAAAATTCGCCAAGCGTTACTTCCAGTCAAACCCGATAGTTACCAGCACTCAAATCTGATCTATACCAAATCTGAAACCATGAAAATCATCAACGAATTAACCAATTCTCTCAAGCATGAAAATGCGATGGCCAACATCTCATTGGTTAATCCTATTCAGATCTGAGTATTACGCTAATCACCAAATACAGATTTCTAGCCCTCACACGATATGTTATGAATCATGTTTTACGATCACTCATGCACGCTTGTTTTAAAGTTATTTACTATACGTATATGCTTGCATGCGATTTTATTATATTGTACCTTGCTATTATTCAGATAGAGCATGCTGGGCCTTTAGGCTCACTAGGTTTAAATGGTGCAGGTGATGATCCTGTAGATTATATGCCGACCGGCCGTGAGGACCTATGAACGCCCGTCGCAGTTGTTGCCTAGTGACCACTATGACGTCATCACTTTATGTTTTGAAACAGTTTCAGATATTTCCTTTTAGTTATGTTCAGTTCTCCGCACTTTTATTTACTCTGATTTTTAAGGAAAAATGAATGATGTGATTTTTGAGATATTTATTCTATTTATGTTTTAGATAAAGGTTGAGAAAAAGGACGAGCCATATTTTTTAGTTTATTTATTCCGCACATGATTTACAAAAAAAAATTCTAGTGTCTGGTCGTTTCAGATCGGGTCTGTACAAAATGTTGTAAGATCAAATCTTCTAGTGTATCCTTCATGAAAGGGAAGAATGGGAGACGTAGGAGTTTCAGCTCTGAACTTTCAGAAACAAATTCCTGTGTTTGTCCTTCTTTACAGCTTTTTGTTTACAGCTTACTGCTTTCATGCATCGCCTGTTTTCAAACCAATTTTAAGCTTTCCATTTTCAAAGAGTATTTCAAATGTTTCCTCTTGGTTTTTATACCAAATCTGATATACTTCTCGGTGCTAAAACCTTTCAAGACCCTGAACTATTGCAGCTCATGTTTTCATAGATCAGATCACGTGCGATCTGGACCAGCACGCAGCTCTGCTCCGTGCTGCTCCAGCTTAGGCGCGATCTGCTGTTTTGCTATTACGTGCATTTATTTTAAAATATTTTAAAAAACACGCAATCTGTTTGTTCTGTCCATGAATGGTGCCTGAGCTGTGTGAGATCTCACGGCACCAGCTTTCGGGTTCTTTCAAGTGGTATTGTGAGACCCGAAAGTTGATGAGATAAATTGAGTTAATTAATCGAGTTTTATTGAGATCAGCTTTGAGTTGTTATGCTTGAAGAAGCTATCGGGTTTTTTTATCCTTTAGAATAGTTCTGGAGAATTTGAGTTTGGCGCGAAATCTGTTCAGTAGTTAGCACGGGTCATCGCTGAATGTTGGCGTTCAGCAGTGGTGATGTCAGCAGTTGTCGCTGAGTGGTTGTGTTCAGCAGTCGTAGCGAGATCAGTTGTCGCTGAGCAGTAGCGAGTGCGCTAGCATGTTTTGATAGCGGGTGCTTCTACGTCGTCGTTTGGATTAGTTGGAACGACAGCGTTTTGGATTAGCGAAGAAGGCTCGGCTGTGAGTTGTGTTAGTTTCAGCTGTGTGAGAGATATGTTGTTGCGTTGCGAACGGATGTTGGTTAGTTGTTCAGCAGTGAGTAGCGGGTGACGTGTCCAGTTGCGACAGTAGTTATATGCGACGTCGTTTGGGTTAAGTGATCGCTGTTTTGGTGTAGAGTGAGGTTTGTTGCAAGATCGGTTTGCGAGCGGGAATATCAGTTGTGATAGCTTAAGTTTTCGGTGGAGCTGTTCCCAGTTTCTGTCAGCAGTGAGATTTAATAGGGAGCTTGGCCTTGTTCTCTATTATTGTTCCCGACACTTAGAATATTTCCTGATTGCCAATTTCTGTCGCGATACCCTAGCTATTGTTCACCAAACCTTATCTTCTTTGATTGCCGATGGTAGACAGCTCCGATTGAAGTAAGAGTGGTAGCGCTGGACTCCTCTTGCTGAGATGCTTCATTTGGATATTTGTATTTCGAACGTTTTCTTGAAGCTGGTGAGGTGTGCGAAGACATCTCCCTTGTGTAGTCTGTTAGCATTTCGCTCCTAGCTTGTTGGGGTAAGTAAAGTTCCTGCCTTTGAGCTTTTTTTAGAGCTTTCTGTTGAGTTAGAGAGGTAGGATTAGCGCTGGTGGAGTTTGTAACTCCCAGCTGCTGTTTCCTGTGCTTCGATCTTTGAGTAGTTGCTTGTGTTTGCTTAGCAGGTGGTGGATCTGCGTTGCTCGGACCTTGTTTGTAGTAATTGTTGCACAGAGAAATTGAGGTACGGATGTGAGCTTGTTACAGCTTAGGATTGAGCATGGATTATGTGCTTTGCTGTGTATGCTCTGTGCTTGTGTTTGAGGACGAGCGGGTAGTTCCCGTATACCTCTGAGGCCGAGCGGGTAACTCCCGTTGTCCCTCTTCTCCCTGCTGGGTTTGTTAGCCGCTATGAGTGGAGTGGGTAGCTCCCACATCTCATGAGTGGGCAACAGCAGGTGGAGCTGTTTGTTTAGCATCTGGTACGATGTACTGGAGATGAGTGGGTAGCTCCCATGTGCTCAGTATACCCCGTGGCCACTGTATGTTTTCCCTTTGATCAGATCTTGCTGTTGAGCTGTTGTTGCGATCCTTTGGCTCCCTGATTTCGGTTGTAGCCTTGATCCCTTGAATAGCATTTACATATTTATCTATTGCTTTCCTTATGCTGTTTGTATTTCTCTCCGTACTGGGGTTTGACCCCGATGTCCCTCTGGGACTTGTGTATTGTTGCCTGTATGTGTTTTCATGTTTCCCAGGTTTCTCTGCTGGTCGTGGCTTTGACCCAGCTGGAGGTGCCCCAGGAGGTGGATAGAGTGTCCCAATTAGCGTATAGCATATATGTACTAGTACTGTCAGTCGGAGAATGCCCTGTGTGTGAGACCTGGAATTATTAATTATGATTGATTGTTGGAATTGATAGGTTTTTTAGAGATTTTGTGGTTTAGAATCTCTGTTTCGATGTGGAGTTGTAGTTTTTGGGTCGATTTCCCTCCTTAGAACAATTCTGGAGATTTTCGTACTTTTGGTTTTAGAGGTATCTGCTGGTAGCAGATTTGATGACGTCATGCTATATGTTGGCATCGAAGTCGCTGACGTAAGCTTTGCTGTTGGTTGTTTAGAGCGTTTGTATCACGGGGGATTGATACGCTGTCGTATTGAGGTTGGCAAGGTCTGTCAGCAGGTAGTGTTGTTAGCGTAACGTTGTGTGAGATCTGGCGACAGCAACGCTTACGTGGATTTCAGCAGGAGCGCGCTATAGGATTTCGAAACGGTGACGTTTTGGAAAGCAACGGTTGATTTATATCTATCAGCAGATAGTTCCTGTAGCGGGTATAAGACGTCGTCGTTTGGGTTAGTAGAGGCGACGTCGTTTTGAGGACCCAGTCGTTGGCTTGTTATCACTTTTGGTTGTAGCACCCAGCTGCTGGAAGATAGGATGACATATCCTATGCGACGCCGTTTCATTTAGTTGAAACGCTGCGTTTTAGTATTGTGTTATTCCAACCAGTCGATGGTTTTTGTGACCTGCTGATGGAAGATATGCTGACGTGCGCTATGCGACGTCGTTTGGGTTAGTTGTGGCGACGCCGTTTTGATTTGTATTAGAGGGCCTTTGCTATCGTTGCTGCTGGCAGCAGCAGGTTGTTTGTTGAGGAGAATGAGTCGACTGATTTTGTCGGTGGATTGTTTTTAAAAATTCAGCAGTTGTGGGAATTATATAAGGAAGAATAAGTACCCGTTGTCGAGAATCAATGATCTGTTTGATCAGTTTCAGGGTTCAGAGGTGTATTCTAAGATTGATCTTCGTTCCGGGTACCATCAGCTCAGAGTGAGGGAACAAGATGTCGCGAAGACTGTGTTTCGTACGAGGTACGGGCATTTTGAGTTTTTGGTGATGCCGTTTGGGTTGACCAACGCGCCTGCAGTCTTTATGGATCTGATGAACCGGGTTTTTAGAGAGTTCATAGACCAGTTTGTGATTGTTTTTATTGACGACATCTTGGTTTAATCGAAGACTCCGAGGGAGCACAAGGAGCACTTGGAAATGGTTCTTCAGAGGTTGAGAGAGCAGCAGTTGTATGCGAAGTTTTCCAAGTGCGAGTTTTGTTAGATCGCGTGGTATTTCTGGGTCATGTCATTTCAGCGGATGGCATTTCAGTGGATCCTAGTAAAGTGGATGTTGTTCTGAACTGGGAGCGACCGAGAAATGTGTCTGAGATTCGCAGTTTCTTAGGTCTGGCTGGCTAGTATCGTCGCTTCATTGAAGGATTCTCTAGTATAGCGAAGCCGATGACCCAATTGACCCAGAAGGATAGGCGGTTTGTTTGGACTGAGCAGTGTGAGAATGCGTTTCAGCTGCTCAAGGAAAAGTTGACTACTGCGCCTGTGTTGGCTCTGCCGTCTGATTCAGGTGGTTTCGTTGTTTGTTCTGACTCTTCGCTCAATGGATTGGGTTGTCTGTTGATGCAGAATGGTAGAGTCATTGCATATGCCTCGCGGCAGTTGAAACCGCACGAGACTCGTTACCCAGTTCATGATTTGGAGTTAGCAGCGGTGGTCTTTGCGTTAAAGATCTGGCGTCACTACCTGTATGGCGAGCAGTTTGTGGTGTACTCCGATCACAAAAGTTTGCAGTACTTGTTTTTGCAGCCTGACTTGAACATGAGACAACGCCGGTGGATGGAATTGTTAAAGGACTTTGACTGTGAGATTAAATACCAGCCTGGGAAGTCGAACATAGTGGCCGATGCGTTGAGCAGGAAGGCGAGTGAGATGCTGGCTTCGTTGTACATCTCTATGTTAGAGTAGATGCCCAACTAGCCAACTTGTGGCGTGTGGGTTTCATAGACTCTTGTACAAACAGTCTTTATATATGATATTCGTATTTACTTATATGGCATTCTTTACTTTCATTATGTGTGTAATGATTTAAAATTGCGTTGAGTAAAGACCAAGAATGCACTGAAGCGTATGTTAGATGTGATAGTGGGTATGACGGCTATCATGAAACACATCTAATAGTCGCTGTGTATTCTGAACATGTTCCTAGTCGATTGGGCCGTCAAAATGAGGATAAGGCCGCCCGAGTTCGAGACTAGTATCTGCGATGCGAAGTACCATGTTTCATTGGTAGGGAGCATTGTGATGTTCTGAGCATGAAGATAGATAGTGACCTGGTGATCTATCGAACTACCCTCGTTCGGACTTTCAAGTGGTTACCATTTGTCGAGTGGATAAGTCCGAGGTCTTGGTTGTACTGATTAGTCTCGCGACTCGAAACGTCATTGAGACTCTACATGATAGGCGTCTCACCTTGACCCGTTTGCCGACTCACTTGGGGTCATAAGGCGTCGGGATTGGGTGAGACCCTGATGCATGTAGGAGTCGATGCATCGTTGTCGAGGATTCACCGCTCGCAGACATGCGTGGATATCCTATGCTATCTGAGGGGATAATAGTGTATAAATCTCTGGCCAGAGTACTAGAAGTGTTTTAGGTAAATGTGTTTACCTAGTTACACTCGCGATGTCACTATTCGATCTCCAAGATGTATGCATAGCTATCGGATCTATAGCGACTCTCGATTTACCAATGGTCGTTGATCTGATCGAGATACTTAAGTTGAAAGGACCATACTGTATGCTAACCATGACCACTGGTTCTTGCAGGCACTATCAGTGATACCTAGGGGATCATGGGGCGATGTTGCTAGACGCTTTACCATGATCCGATGGGCAAGTCCGGAATTGTGATTCCGGAGCCGCAATGGTTGTGGGCCCACGGCTAGCTGTATCCCGAACCATTGAGGGTCACACAAGTACTAGATTCGAGATTCCCGCACGGATACTCAGCTCAATGTGTTGAGCACGAGAAGAGGATTTCGGGAAGTGCGACTTCCTAAAAGTCAACAGGGGTCAAACCGAGGTTTCCCGCTGTTGAGGGGCAAAACGGTCATTTTGCAATGGGGTTCTGAAAAATGGTTTTTCAGATCATATTATTCAGTTTCGGAAACTGAATCGATCGGTCTGATCTGATCGGCGATCGGAGTTACGATGAAGTCTCGGTGGTGGAGATGAACTGAATGTTCACCGTTGGACCCGGGCCCGTTGGGCCGGTCCAAGTCCAATACTTGAGCTTATTTAATTAAGCCTTAACCTAGAGACTTAATACTTGCAACAACTCAAAACCCTAGCACAAAATTAGCCGCCTCCCTCCTCTCCACACACACGCCGCCGCCGCCGCCTCGAGTTGCCGGAATTCGTTCCGGCCGATTCGACGAGGAGAATCCGTTCGTGCAGAATTCGTCAGTGCTTCTAGTGCAGCCTGATGAAGGAGTCTCGGATATGGTCGTGGACCGTATTGGAGATTATCTACCGCAATCTACCGAGAAGAGCCGGGTTCTTATAATACCGGTTGGAGCCAGGCACAAGTGCCAGCAAGGTATTCGATTTTGAACGCCCTATGTATGACGATATTTGTATTGTCTGTTTTTCATATTGATCATCTCCCGGCTTTTTTTATTGATCTTCCGCTGCCTCGCCGGGGGGCGGATCCGGATCCCCAACAGTGGTATCAGAGCCAATGTTTTTTCGGATCTGATCAATATGAATTGCCTGAATTGTATCTAATGTCTCAATTTCAGATTGGATCATCGAAATTTCTCGAAATTCCGGCCACGCCACCGCCGCTTGCGTCGGCGCCCTTTCCTTCCCGCCGCGCACACATGCGCTGTCCACGTCATTGCCAATTGTTGTGAGTCGGTTGGAACTTCCTTTAACGTTGGCTCATATTATTGGGGACGTTAAGGGGACCGTCCTTCACGACTCAACATTGATGGGTCAATCTTGACACGTGATAGTAAACGGCGTCATATTATTGGGCCCTTACTGGACGTGAGGTGAATACGTGGGGGTTGCACCGGTTGCAATCGGAAACTACCTTTTGGGGGTCATGGATGGCTGATATTATTCGGGTCCCTGGTCGCTTGATTGGGCTCCGTGTATCCACTAAAGAAACCTGTTTTCTCGATTTCATTAGAGGGTGGTGAAATCGTTAAAATAGTGGGAGGGTAATTCATAAAACTAAATGACCATGTTTTATGTCTTAGCTTATATCTTATATAGTTAGTGACGTATGTCCGTTTTCTTCAGTATTACTGCATATAAAATGGTTTCGATGAAAAACCCGCTCGCTGCTATACTGGATAGCAACAAGTTCAATGGTCTTAACTACCAAGACTGGCTCCGTAACCTTAATCTTGTACTGGCTTCGGAGAAGCTTCTCTATACGATAGAGAAGTCGCCTCCGGAGGAAACCCCTGCCAACATCTGCCCTGAGGAGCTGATTACGCTTAACCAATGGCGTGACGACGAGGTTAAAACTCGATGCTATGTGATGGCATCGATGTCCAATGAAATGCAACGGCGTTTTGAGAAGACGAAGTATGCTGCTGACATACTTCATCATCTCAAAGAGTTGTACGGGGAGAACTCTCGACATGAGAGGTTCACGGCTGTCAAGGAGCTGATGACGAGCCGCATGCGCGATGGGACTTCGGTCCGCGAGCATGGGGTTCGTGTGATTGGGCTCGTTGAAAAGCTGTCGGGCCTTGATATCGCGCTTCCACACGAGCTATCGTTGGATGTGCTTATCCTCTCGCTACCCGCTGCATTTGACCCCTTTGTGGTCAACTTCAACATGAACAAGCTGGAAGCCACCCTCGAAGAGGTGGTGAACATGCTCGTAGTGTTTGAGGGGACCATAAAGAAGGACAAACCCGTCCTCCTTCTGGGTTCTTCTTCCTCTGCGAAGAAAGGACCCAGACGCAAGAGCAAGAAGCGTTCTGCTCCTGCGAAGGAGGAAAAGTCCGCCAAGAAGCCAAAGGCAAAGGCTTCCAAACCAAACAAGCATGAGGATGTTTTCCACCACTGCCACAAGGCTGGGCATTGGAGGAGGAACTGCAAGGAGTGTAAGAGTAGATGCCCAACTGGCCAACTTGTGGCGTGTGGGTTTTATTGACTCTCGTACAAACGATCTTTATATATGATATTCGCATTCTTTCATATGGCATTCTTTACTTTCATTATGTGTGTAATGATTTACAATTGTGTTGAGTAAAGACCTAGATTACACTAAAGCGTATGTTAGATGTGATAGTGGGTATGACGGCTATCATGAAACACATCTAATAGTCGCTGTGTATTCTGAACATGTTCCTAGTCGATGGGGCCGTCAAAACGAGGATAAGGCCGCCCGAGTTCGAGACTAGTATATGCGATGCGAAGTACCATGTTTCATTGGTAGGGAACATTGTTATGTTCTGAGCATGCAGATAGATAGTGACCTGGTGATCTATCGAACTACCCTATCGAAACACACAACAATTAAAAGGAAACACGATAACTTGAACCCAGCACAACTTTGGCACGCCAGGCTAGGTCACATTTCATTTCTTTTGATACAATTAAAATTAGTAAAATGTGATTTTAATTATGAAATGTGATTTTGTAATAAAATATTATTTTGTTGATTAAATTTGTTTTTCGGCAAAATACGATTTTATTATAAAATGCGATTTCGTAATTAGAATATGATTTTACGATAAATAATTAGATTATTTAATTATGCATGTTAATTAGATTAATTGCATGATTGGGGTGATCGAGAGTCGTGCCCAATGTGTTAGGTGTATGCAATAGGTTTTATTTGATTTCGGTTTTTATATTATTGATTATCATTTAAAGTGGGCCTGTTTGTGGCCCGTTCCCACCCCTTGATAAATGTATCCCTTATCTGTCATAGCAATTTAAATGTAAATTACTAGATTTAGTGGGAGGAACATCCGAAGATGGTGGAGATGACGATCAAGATATTGATGACCGAAGATCTGTAAAACCGGAAAGCTTTGTAATAGGATTGCATTGCATCTTGCATTATCCCTAGGATTGGACCCAGGTCCGTGGCTGGCAACCACGGACCGCATAGCTCTCGCGATCGATCATCCCAATGTTTACTTTATATATGTTGATATATAGTTTAATTGAATCCGCATGTTTGCATGTTTTAAATTAGATTTAAATATGCATGAGACCAAAATGTTTTTCAAAATAAAATCCCTCGTTTTAAATTTGATTTAAAACTTATATCAAGATTAAATGTTTATTCGATAAACTAAAGGGTATTTAAAATTGTTTAATTTAACCCTACCTTCCATCAATAATGGGTGTACGTCGATGCTACCCGTATACATGGCCCGGCTCATATTATTGAGGGGGTCATGTATGCCGGAAAGCTGTCCACATCATTGACAACTGTTGTGAGCCGGTCGGAACTCCCTTTAACGTTGGCTCATATTATTGGGGACATTAAGGGGACCGTCCTTCACGACTCAACATTGATGGGTCAATCTTGACACGTGATAGTAAACGGCGTCATATTATTGGGCCCTTACTGGACGTGAGGTAAATACATGGAGGTTGCACCGGCTGCAATCGGAAACTACCTTTCGGGGCCATGGATGGCTGATATTATTCGGGTCCATGGTCGCCTGATTGGGCTCCGTGTACCCACTAAAGAAACCTGTTTTCTCGATTTCATTAGAGGGTGGTGAAATCGTTAAAATAGTGGGAGGGTAATTCATAAAACTTAATGACCATGTTTTATGTCTTAGCAATTATTAATATATAGTTAGTAACGTATGTCCGTTTTCCTTCAGTATAACTGCATGTAAAATGGTTTCGATGAGAAATCCGCTCGCTGCTATACTGGATAGCAACAAGTTCACTGGTCTTAACTACCAAGACTGGCTCCGCAACCTCAATCATGTATTGGCTTCGGAGAAACTTTTCTATGCGATAGAGAAGACTGCTCCTAAGTTTGCCCCTGCCGATATCAGCCCTGAGGAGCTGGTAACGCTTAAACAATGGTGGGACAACGAGGTTAAAGCTCGGTGCTATGTGATTGCATCGATGTCCATTGAAATGCAACGGCGTTTTGAGAAGACGAAATATGCTGCTGACATACTTCATCATCTCAAGGAGCTGTACGGGGAGAACTCTCGACATGAGAGGTTCACGGCTGTCAAGGAGCTGATGACGAGCCGCATGCGCGATGGGGACTTCGGGTCCGCGAGCA
>KV015593.1:3734-15380 GCA_001598015.1 Dorcoceras hygrometricum
CCTTGAGTTATGTCGAATATCCGGTGCAGATTCTGGATAGGAAGGAGAAGCAACTGAGAAACAAGATAATTCCGTTGGTGATGGTCCAATGGAGCAAGCATGGCCGAGAAGAAGCAACTTGGGAAGTTGAGGAGAAGATGAGACAAGATTGGCCTCATTTGTTTGAGCACTGATTGTGCAGATTTTTCCAGGTAAATTTCTGGTTTTTGCTTCGAACTTGAGTAGTGTTTGTGTCGATTTGAATGTTTGCTGGTTTCTGCCTTGGTTTGTCTTTGATTTCGAGGACGAAATATCTTAAGGTGGGGAGAATGTGAGGAATCAGATTTCTAAATTGGTGATTAATCGGATTTTGGGATTAGATTAGTCACGGAAATTGAGAATTTTGAATTCTAGAATTTTGAATTTTTTGGTGAAATCTGCCTTGAGAAATTCAGACCTCACGTCAAGCATTTCAGATTCCTAGTCGCAGGAATTATTGGGTGAGATCTGGTCATGTTTGGAGTTGAAATGATGAAGTTATATTAGAAATTTAGTTTTTCCTTGACGTTGCGTGAATTGCCGCGAGATTTGAGTTAAACAGTGTCGTGTTGGTGAGGTCTGGATGTTTGGAAGTGAAGCGCTTGCATTTTGTGATTTCCCAGATGTCAACGCGGGTCAACGCAATTGGAATTTGTGAGAGATCTGCTAGTGTTTGAGAGATCTGGTCCCTTTCGTGTTTGAACGCGGGCGGGCGTTCGCGTGAAGAGATCTGCTGACGTAAGCAGATTTCAGGTGTTGGTCAACATGTAAAGTTGACTTCTGGTTTAGCGAGTAGCGAGAGATCTGGTTTCGCATGAGAGACCTGGTCGAGTTAGCGCGTCGCGTGAGATGGTGACTTGTGTAAGTCAACGAGATAGAGTTGACGTCTGAATTGAGCGCTAGTGTTGTGCGTCGAGGAGAGATTTGTTTTCCTTTACGCCATCGTTTTGGACTTGCGTGCGAGAGCAACGTATTGAGCGCTGAAATCTGTTTATTGGAACGCTGCCGTTGGGAGCGCGTCGCGTGAGATGGTGACTTGTGTAAGTCAACGAGATAGAGTTGACGTCTGAATTGAGCGCTAGTGTTGTGCGTCGAGGAGAGATTTGTTTTTCCTTTACGCCATCGTTTTGGACTTGCGTGCGAGAGCAACGTATTGAGCGCTGAAATCTGTTTTATTGGAACGCTGCCGTTTGGTTTTGTGCACGAGCGTGTTTTGCTAGCGTGAAGTCTGTTGGGATTTAGCGCCAGATTGAGAGATCTGTTTTGCAATTACGAGCGATGCAGGGATCTGTTTTTGTCGGTGGATATTTTAGCGGGTTTCTCTCGCGTATAAATAAGAAGCGTGGTCTTCAATTATTGAAGCAGACTCCATACTTAGCAATTATTTTCCTCCCAACTTTCGTTCCTTTTCAAACCCTCGGGTTACTATTCATCGATAGCTTCTTCGGCGATTTCCCGTTGATTCTGGCCACTGTTTTTCATGATTGAGGTAGCGTTGGAAACCTCTTGAAGATATCTTTCTTTCCATACAACTTTTGGAGGCTGTAGTGAGCTGGAAAAAGAACGCGAAGCTACTGAATTTGCGACTGTGTGTGGTGCGTGCAGGTAGCTCTCGATTCCTGTTGTGGAATCTTGTTCCTAACCTTGTTTTAAGCTTCCTGTTAAGTTGTTTGGGTAGGATTGAAGGCTGGTTTGTGTATGTGAAATTCCAGCCGTGAGATTTGGTTGTTGGCCGTGAGTCTTGTTGAGAGTGGGCCGTGAATTTGTGTTAGCCATTCCTTGAAATTTGTTATGCGTATGCTTCCAGGTTTCGGTTGTTGAGTGCTACGCTTTGTTGGGAATCAGAATTGTGCAGGCCGTATCTTGCTGTGTTGCGTTGAGGTAGATTTGAGCAGGAAGGTACGAATTGAGCAGCCCTTAGCAGCTTAGGCGTGAACATGCTATGAGTGATGTTGTGAGACTTGCTGCTGTGTCTTACGTGAAACTGACATGTTGTTTTGATTGATATATGTTCTGTTTTACGTACTGTGCATTGTATGCATTGAGAATTGATATTGATTGGCATACATGCATACATATTGAGCCTTTGACAGATTGATTTGATGACCTGATTGGGTGCCACGTTGTGACTGGCTGACTGATGAGTCGTGCCTGCAAAGTCCAACACTATCATCGGAGTGGTGACTACCGGATTCGAGTGTCTACCACCGAGCTGTGATGGGCTGACGGGCCCCGATGATCACAGACCGATGATTTCCACCGGCTGATTGGCTATGCCCAGGCTGGACAGAGGTGTTAGGACAAAATTTATTAGTTTTGGTGATAACAAAATAAGACAAGAATTTAACAGGAGATCATTTTCAGTCGACGTGGTGTATTTCAGCAGTTGGACTATTCGTTGGATTCAGCATATGGTTCGCAATCAGTCGATGGTTTGATTTTAGCAGGTGTATTAGGTTCGAACGCAAGCATTTGAGAATTAGCGTGCTTTGCTAAGGATTGCAAAACGACAGCGTTCGAAGTAGTCAAAATGACACCGTTCGAGTAAGTTGGAACGACGTCGTTGGAGTGCACATTTATATATCAGCAGTTGAACTAGTCAGGATAATCAGCAGAAAGTGTTCTTGAAGAGAATCAGCAGTTTCATTAGAACATTCCGTTGGTGAATGCAAAACGACAGCGTTTAGATAAGTTGATACGACAACGTTTTGCCCTCATACCAGGAAATCAGTTGTTTGGCTTTACAAAGGACCAGTCGATTGAAAAACACTCATGGGTCAGCAGTTGAATTCTTTCAAGTGTTTTTCCAGTCGCAGTATCATTAACAACGATGATGGAGTTAGAGCTGGTTATCAAAGTAATTTCAGGAGCAAGTTTAAATTGATTCAAATACGATCGTATACTCAAAATAGAAAAGATCATCAGGATCGTACTATTGCCTGAATTTAAGGAGACAAGGTAGGTAATATTTTGGGTAAATAGTACGATGTACAGAGGCTGTTTTTCATTGTTTGCACAAATATGGAAATACGACAAATTGGCTCTGTCAATGGGAATTTTACCTTGTATTGAAGCAGTAATTACGGCGTACTATTTTGACAGTGATTCAAACGAGATTTATTTTCCTTTGAAGCATTTATGACCGTTGCAATCAAAGCCTATAAATACCAGGAGCTGGATTGAAGAAACGATCCTTCGCTATTATTCTATTGCGGTCACGCTGTCAAAATATTATCACGAGCTTTCCTTGCATTCATCATTACGAAGCTCAAAGACTTGAAGAATACAACCTTTGTTATTCACTGAAATATCTTCAAGTCATCCTCTGGTTCATCCTTTGAATCGAGTTTCTTTGTTTAAGAAACCAGAGGATTTTACAGTACTCACATCGTGTATTCATTGTCATATTTTACTAAGTCTGTATTGAACTGACTTTGTGAAGCAGTTCGAAAAATATACAAGTGTTGTAAACAATCAGCAGCTATGTCTGCGTTTTAGATTGTGAAGTGTCTAGGAGTTCATACAAGTGCTGCTTTTGTGATCGGTTGGTTGCAGAAGGCCTGTAATCAGCAAATCTTCTAGTGATACCTTCCGAGGAGGAAGAAGGGGAGACGTAGGATATTTATATCCGAACTTCCAGAAACAAATCCTGAATCCTTATCTTTTACATACTGCACTTACATATTGCTTATTATTTACTGTTCACAAGTTAATCGGTTTTATTCCGCACTTTTCAAGTTAACCGAGAAACTTGCATAAAACTGAGATACCTTAAGTTTGAACAGTTATGTTTCATGCTTTATTATATCTTAATATGTCGATCTCTCACAACAATATTCCTTTGTTTTCGAGGGAAGAGTATGATGACTGGAAGATTAGGATGCAAGCACATCTAGCAGCCATGGATGATGACATGTGGTATGTCATCACAGAAGGACCGCTGAAGATAATGAAGCCAAATCTAGCGGTTGCTGTAACAAGTGGCAAGCCTCAGTTTCTTCCGAAGGCCAGACACGAATATACCAATGAGGATAAGAAAAAGGCGAATCTAGACAATGTGGCAAAGGACATATTATTCAAGACGCTGGACAAAGACAAGAACATGTTCAGCAAGATCAAGAACTGTACTACTGCAAAAGATATCTGGGAAAAGCTAACCCAGATCTACGAAGGCAATGACGAAACTAAAGAAAACAAACTAACAGTAGCCCAGCAGAAATATGAAGCGATCAAAATGAAGGATGGAGAGACCATGGCCGAGTTTGATGAAAGATTTAGCGCTGTGGTGATTGAGCTGAATAGTTTGGGCAAAGAATACAGCAACAGGGAGTTGGCGTTGAAGGTCATGAGAGCGCTACCCAAAGAATGGGACATGAAGACAATGGCCATGAGGGAGTCAAAAGACTTGAACAAGCTAGAGCTGCACGATTTGTTCGCCAACTTGAAAGCATATGAGTTTGAGTTGGAGACAAGATCAGAAGCTGGACCCTCCACCTCCCAGCCGACAAAAGCCCTTCCTGCTACAACTGCTGAACCATGCTCACCTAGCACCAGCAAGTCTGCTGACCAGCTCAGCGATGATGCAATGTCCCTCTTCGTCAAGAAGTTTGGGAAATTCATGAGAAGATCCTTCCACCCTTCCTCTCCTTACAATAATTTTAATAAATCTGATAAAGTTGCATCTGACCTGATATGCTATAACTGTGATCGTCCAGGTCACTTTGCTGCTGATTGCAATAGACCCAGGAAATATGACAGATACAGACGAGACAACAAGAAGGATGAGCGACACAAAAGAGAGGAGGAAGATGATGAAAGAACTGTTGAAAGGTCCAAAGACAAGTCCAAGGACAAATTCAAGGATCGATCAAAGGATAGGCGGATGAAGACCAGCAACAACAAGATACCCAGCCGCAAACATGACCGGAAAGTATTGGTTGCTGAGGAAAGCACAAAGAGCTGGGCAGACAGCGATTCAAAGTCATCCAGCAGCAGTTCCTCTTCAAGTGACAGTGAACAGGAGGAAGTTCATTGTCTCATGGCTGACCAGATGGATGACGACGAGGTATTTGATTTCACCAACGTTGAATTTACACGTGAGGATCTAGTTCAGGCACTGAACGATATGGTCCATGAGTACAAGACTCTATCTCACACATTTGAGGAAATCAAGGCCGAAAACGCAAGTCTGAAAAATATTTCAGCAGAATCGAGTTCTGATGAGCTTGAGGATACTGATAGTTTAAAGACTGAGTTGAGTAAGATGAGAATAGAGAATGAATTGTTGAGAAGTGAGTCCAGCGAGCTCAAGGCTGAAGTTGAAAAGTTAACTAAAGAAATGAGCTCCTGGACCCAATCAGCTCGTGCTTTCCACAAATTACAAGAAATCCCAAAAGCAGCACATGATAGAACTGGCTTAGGTTTTAGTAATAGCGAAAGAAGTGAAGGAGAGACAAGTACTCAGTCACAACCGGTGTATGACAAGTTCAATAAAATGGGCTTTGTCAAAGCTGACGTGATATATGATTGTTGCGAGTCGATAAGATATGATGACCAGAAATCTTCCCAGTCAAGTCATGAAGGAAAAGGAAAAGATGGCATCGGCTATCAATGGCCTGAGAGTTCCAAGCCCAGCTGGTTAAAGAACAGATTGGACAAGGACAAAGCGAAAGCTGGTTCCAAGTCCTATGTTCCAAACCAGCAGCGGCGTAACTTTAGGAAGGAAAAATATGGTTGGAAAAAGACTTGGCCGAGAAGAGATCCTGTTGGTCAAAATGACAAATCAAAACTCCATAGATCGCACAATTTTGCACAGACTTTCGTGGATCCAAAAACTGGGAAAACTGTGAAAGTGATTCAAGTTTGGGTCCCGAAAGGGGTAATCCAATCTGGACCCAAGTAAAATTGGGTACCAAAAGATGCTTGTTTGATTACAGGATAACAGGTACAAAGCAGCAGCTGAAACAACATTGTGGTATCTGGATAGCGGATGTGCAAGACATATGATTGGAAATAGAAAGCTGCTATCAGATGTCAAACCACACAAAGGCGCAAAAATTTTGTTTGGCGACAACGCTTACGGTAACACTGTGGGTAAGGGTAAGCTTATCCACGGTAACATCTCTATTGCTGATGTCCTAGTTGTTGATAATCTTAAGTATAATCTGATTAGCATTAGTCAGCTGTGTGACAAAGGTTACACATTTCAGTTTCAACAACACACATGCACGGTTCAGAGTCCAAGTGGTCTGACTGTGTTGGTAGGTAAACGTTCGGGGAATACCTACATCATCGACTGGTCAGATCAGCTGGAACCTGAACAGTTGTGTCTTGCAGCTGGCTTTTCCAAGAGCTGGTTGTGGCACCAGAGAATGAATCATTTTCATTTCAAAACAATTGCTAAATTGAGTCAACATGACATGGTTTCTGGTCTTCCGAAAATTAGTTTTTCTAAGGACAAGATTTGTGAAGCTTGTCAGATGGGAAAACAAATTAAATCTACTTTCAATAATAAAGGCGGAAAACGTTCTACCCGTTGCCTTGAGCTCTTGCACATGGATCTTTTTGGTCCTATTTCAGTCACGATTTTAGGGGGAATTTCATACACCCTTGCAGTTGTTGATGATTTTTCAAAATATACTTGGGTGTTATTTTTAAAAGCAAAATCTGAAACCGCCGACCAGCTGATAAGACTTTTAAAACATTTGTAAAATGACAAATCTTGTTCAGTCAATCGGATAAGAAGTGATCGCGGTACTTAATTTCTAAATTTTAAATTAACTTCTTATCTGGAGGATTTGGGAATAAAGCATGAGCTATCAGCAGCGAGAACTCCTCAGCAAAACGTGTTAGCTGAAAGGAGAAACCGCACTCTTAAAGAGGCTGCTAGAGCTATGATTGCATATTCCGGCATTTCTCAAATATTCTGGGCAGAAGCAGTTAACACAGCGTGTTACACTCAAAACAGATCAATGATTAATAGGATGCACGATAAAACCCCCTATCAGATCTGGAATAGAAAGAAGCCTGATATCTCTTATTTCAGGGTGTTTGGATGCAAGTGCTTCATTCATAACAATGGAAAGAAGCATCTAACTGCCTTTGAACCTAAATCTGATGCAGGAATATTTTTAGGTTACTCAGTAGTGAGCAAAGCATATAGAGTATTCAACAGCAGAAGCTTAACTGTTGAGGAATCCGCTCATGTGGTTTTCAATGAAACAAGTTTCAAGTCAAACACAGCTGCGAGCCTTCACGATTTGTGTTCACGTCTGGAATCAACATCCCTTGAGGAATCAGACGATGACGTGGCACAAAGAGAATCAGATGAGGGGGAACAACCAGCAGTGGTCACAACGAACAACAATATTCAACAAGATCCAACAGGTAATCCAGTTGTTATTGATTTAACTAACGTGGATCAGCCGCAGGATCGAATTACAAGTGCACCAACTGCTGGAAGAGAAGCGTCGAAGAATCAAGATAATATACAATTAGACGACGCTCAACCAACTACTGGACAACCAGCTGCAAGAAATTCTCAATTGGCATCAAGACCACCGACTGGTGAACCAGCCGCAAGAATTCATCAATTGATATCACCTGCTGGTGAACCAGTCGGGAGCACATCTAGACCATCTGCTGGTCAATCAGCAGCAAGCACTTCTTACCAGCAGGAAGCAGACACAGACACTAGCAATATTCAACATCAAATGGCGTCTGCTGATCCAATCGTTGCAAACCATCCAGCAACACAGGGGGAACAACAAAGAACAAATCCCATTGGACTTGATCTTCGGTGGAATAGAAATCATCCACCTGAGCAAGTCATAGGTAATTTCGAATCCCCTGTTCGCACTAGAGGCCAGCTATCTCACGATCTTTTTGATTCTGCATTCATCTCTCATATAGAACCAAAACAAATAGATGAGGCTGGTTGCACAAGGATTTAGACGGATGGAAGGAATATATTTTGATGAGACATTCGCACCAGTAGCTAGACTAGAAGCCATCCGCATGTTTCTTGCATATGCTGCATATAAAGACTTCAAAGTCTTTCAGATGGATGTCAAGAGTGCATTTCTAAATGGTGTCTTGACAGAGGAAGTGTATGTTGCAAAACCTCCTGGCTTCATAGATCATACACATCCAGACTTTGTTTACAAACTGGATAAAGCTCTATATGGGTTGAAACAAGCACCCAGAGCTTGGTATGATACACTCACAAAATTCTTACTTGAGCATCAATTCACTATAGGCACAGTTGATAAGACATTGTTTAAATTCGTTAAAGATGATCATGTCTTACTTGTTCAAATATACGTTGATGACATCATTTTTGGGTCAACTAACCCCAAGCTGTGCAAGAAATTCTCTAAGATGATGCAGGACAAGTTCGAAATGAGCATGATGGGGGAGCTAACGTTCTTTTTGGGCTTGCAAGTTTTCCAGTTGGAGAATGGCATATTCATGAACCAAGCGAAATATACAAAAGAACTACTGAAAAATTTGGAATGGAAAATAGTTCAGCAACAGCGACTCCCATGAGTTCTACAATTAAACTGGATAAAGACAAAGCTGGAACTGCCATTGAGGTATCTCTTTATCGTGGGCTCTTTGCTGTATTTGACTGCTAGCAGACCAGACATCATGTTTGTTGTCTGTATGTGTGCTAGATTCCAAGCAGAGCCAAAACAATCGTATTACATTGCTGTAAAGCGATATTGAAATATTTGAAGGGTACTCCTAACATGGGTCTTTGGTATCCCAAAGACTCCGGCTTTCAACTAATTGGGTACAGTGATGCAGATTACGCAGGTTGCAGGATTGATCGCAAGAGCACAAGTGGAACGTGTCAATTCTTAGGGGATCGACTGATCTCCTGGTTTAGTAAGAAGCAGACATCAATTGCCACGTCAACAGCCGAAGCAGAGTATCTTGCTGCTGGCAGTTGTTGCGCTCAAATCCTCTGGATTCAACATCAATTGAAGGATTATGGCATTGATGCTTCCGAAGCTCCTATTCTCTGTGACAACACCTCAGCAATTGCGATCACCCAGAACCCTGTTCTGCATTCGAGGACCAAGCACATTGACATCAGGCATCACTTCATAAGAGACCATGTACTAAAGAAGGACGTCCGGCTGGAATATGTGTCGACTGACCATCAAGTTGCTGATATCTTCACAAAGCCTCTGCCAGACGCTAGTTTTCTTATTTTAGAAACATCTTAGGTCTCCTTGAATTTCCTTGATTGTTTGTGTACTAACGCATATTGCAGGTTGTTAGCCATTGCTTATATCAGCAGTAGGTCTATTGTTCAGGGGGAACGATAAGACTATCGGCTGAGGTAAGCCTCTCGTGTTGGGAGATTATCAGTCGTAGGGGGAACCAGGAGCTGATTTGATAAGCGTGACATCAGCAGAACATGCTACGACTGGACATACTCAGTTGTTGCATGTATACTGCTGATGCTTATATGTGACCAGCTCCTGCCACCCTCAACGCAATATTAAATCAGCAGTTGTGACTTTATAGCATTGGCGCGAATCTATCTTTTTTTTTTTGTACTTTGCTTGATTAGTATTTTGGAAAATATTTTACACCGTACGATCAAAATATTTTGAAAATTTTTCAAATCATTTTCAACAGTGTACGCGCTAACGGATGGTTGACATGTGTTGTTACCATGCTAAACGTCACATCGATATTTTCTCTCTGCAAGTAACTTTTCGTTTTCCCTAATATAACTCATCGTTTCTTTTCATTTTTTTTACCGTGCATATTTGCTTTATCTCGTATTTCTCTCTTGCGCATACTCTCTTCTGTAAAGATTTTACAGGTGTTCTTTTTGACAATCTACAATCAGGAATGGCTTCCTCATTCTACTCCAACTCTCAGCATGTTGATTTCCACTCAGTTCTCGCCATGGATGACCAAGGTATGGTGTCCATGTTTCAAGGTCTTATGGATTCCGGCCTTACAGGTTTTCTGGGATGCCCAGCAGTAATTTATGAAGATGCTTTAGTTGACTTCTTTGAGAACGCGTCAGTTCGCGATGGGGTAATAATCAGTACAGTGGCGGGTCAGTTAGTAGAAATATCTGAGGAATGGTTCGCAGAGTCTTTTGATCTTCCAGTAGATGGCTTGGGAGATCTTTCAGCGATTCCCAAGGATGTTATTTTTTATGCTAGGAGCATCATCTCTTTGTCGGGTGAGCCGGTAAGTCTGTCGGCAGGGAAGACTCAAATGAAAATTGAGTTTCGCCTTCTCTGCGACATTATGGCGAAAGCTATTTCCGTGAAGGCTGGGTCTTTCAACGCCATTACAGTAGAGAAGTTCTCGTTGATGACAGAAATTGTTTGTGGCGTACGAATGAATTGGGCCAGAATTTTGTTCAGCACTTTTAAGAAAATGGTGACTCCAGGGACTAAGCAAGCCAAGGGCTTTGCTATTCAAATAAGTCTTCTGCTAGAGAATATTCCAAATCTGGAGTTAGCGAATCTTCAGAGTTTCCTGCTTCCAAAATCCTCACTGACAAGACTGTGCACAGGTTTGTCTCTCTTAATGATAAAGCTGGTGTAGAGGGAGCTACTGGGGCACCCAAGCCAAAGGCTGCCTCAAAGAAAAGACCTGCTGTTGATTTAGGAGCAGCAGTGGGCTAAAAAGAATACAACAATAAAGAAGAAATCTGTTACTTCTCATTCTACCTTGGAGATGGTGGCAGTAGCACAAGAGATTGTGCCTCTACAAATGGTTGAGCCATGTCCTGACGTTCCTGCTGTTGAGGAACATATTGAGCAACCAGCAACAGAGGAAGGTATATCTGCCGATCAACCAGTTGAAGTTGGTGTTGGGGAGGTTGCTGCTGAAATTGATGCCTCTGCTGTTCCGGATAAACCAGCTGATACAAATAAGGAGAGCCAGTGGTTTGATCTTACTCATGAAGAACTCATTGCTAAGTGGGGAGCTGAACGGATAATTACCTCTCCTGCTGATACTGATGAAGAATCGAGGCTGAGAAACCAGTTTTTAAATCAGTAGAAGCAGTTGAATCAGTTTTTGAAGTTGAAGAGGTAGCTGCTGACAAAGATTTCTTAGGTGTCGATGATCCCGACACTATTATCAATCAAGTTCTACACCAGTTGGATTCCATTTCAGCTAATAAGGATGATAAGTCAGGTAATGGAGCAGAAACATGGTTCGATAGAGCCCTTGATGAAATGCTTCAAAAAGATGAAGGCGCAGAAACTATGGATGTTGATACTGCTGATGGAGACCAGCAGGTACAGTGTTAAGAAGAGGAACCTGTGGTTCAGAAACCAAATGATGACTTGCTCGATGACGATGAGCAGAAGTTACTGGAAGACATTCTTCTGACAATTCCCGTTGGTGTTCCATTGCCTTCTGCTAGCATGGAAATTACCAAGATCGTAATGGGTAAAGAGATAAAGATTCCAGAAGTTACTGAGAGGACTTGGTTTCTAAACAGCCTTCCTAAAATCTGTTGACCATAAAGGAAAGGCCATTCTGGTGGAGAAAGACCCAATGAAGGGCAACCCAGCTCAGGAGCATTATTTCTTAATTTGTGCAGATATTGACTTGCTCGTGGCTTTGCGTGCCAAGGTA
>KV015593.1:15780-28519 GCA_001598015.1 Dorcoceras hygrometricum
TCCAAATCTTTTCTTATTTTTGTTATCACCAAAACTATAAATTTTATCCTAACATTCACCTATTTATTTTGGAGGAATTGACTAAGGAGGCACGCGCCCATGGTCTTTCATGGAAGAATCCGTGTTGCTCCGGAGTTTTTGAAGGCGAAATTCGTGATCGTGGCGCGGTTATCGCCCGATCAAACACTAGTACTCGCTCTTCTTGCTGGATAAGAACCATGTTAAAGGTTGATGGTGCTTGGATAGTAGAACCGTGTGATGATCGATGGGTGACAATTCCTAGGCCAATTCTCTCGAGTGAAATTCATCGCCAGCGCCAATATGATGACTCTCTCCCACCAGTGAATAATTTCTTTAAGACATTGACGAAGAGATGGGCTGATATTTGTTTAGAGGTTGTCGAATTTTGTGCTTCGAAAAGGCTTCTACCAGTTGGCTCACTCAATTTTTGCAGAGCATTAGAGTTTGTTGTACCAGATTCGAGTTTTGATTCTCGCCCGCCCACAGTGTTTGCTCTTCGTTTCTCTCAGTTCTGTACAGTTTATATTCAATATAGTTTGTTCAGCAGATTGGCTACCGCAGATATTACATATTTTCTTTCTTCCATTGCTTTGGAAAGAACAGCGTTACGTGGTGAACAGAGATCTATTGCTCAGTCAGTTGTTCCAAGTGTACAGTTATCTTTAGATCAACGCGAGTCTTCTCCATCTTCTGCAAACAGCTCTTCCTCTTTGCATTTTGATACGACAGATTTAGATGCTACTGCGTCCTCTCTACCATCTGTCTCTATCGATTTTTCTGCTGCTCTTGCTGACTTTCAGGTCATTCTATCGGAGCAGATCAACGAATCTCAAAGTGTCATTTCCTCCAGGCTGCATAAGATTGAACAAGGCCTTCGTGACTCCCTGTGGAACAAGCTGCAGTCTTCAAAAATTTATTTCAGGAAGCACGCTAAGAAGGTCGCACTATGGATGATGTCGAGACTCTGCGCTTTAACGAATTCCGCAAAAATATTCTAACTCAAAATTCTTCTATCTTTACCGGGCTAGCGGATGTTCAAAAGGAGGTGCATGAAGTAAATGCCAAAGTGGACATACTGGCTTCGCGCTTAAATGACGTTCAACAGAATGTTGAGGCCACCAAGGAAGCTCTTTCTCACCAGCTTCTGGAATTTCAAAGTCAGGCACAGGAAAATCAGAATATTCTTCATGCCCAATTGAGCGAGCTTGTAAATTATATTAATCGGGGCAGTGCTGACAAAAAGGGGAAAAGTAGCAGCTGAGGACCCCAACAGCCTCCGAATGTTCAAATCAGAGATAGTGGTACAGGCGGTGGTAGTGCTGTGAGAACACCAAACTTTGCACAAAGGGTTGAAATGGTGCAGAGACAAATTGTAGAGAATGTATTGGATGCTGATAGAACAGTGAATCTCTTGAAAGACAGGCAGCAGCTGAACGAGATAGAGAAAGAAGGAGAAGGGAGGCGAGAATGTTGAAAAGATGAAGAAAATTTTAGGATAGGACTTCTGTCAATTTTTTGTACAACTCTTATGTACAATTTCTATGATTAATGAAAGTCTGATTACCAGCAGTTCTTGTGCAATTTATTTTTGCATATCCTCTTATCTCGGCTGCTGAAGTTTTGTCATCACCAAAAAGGGGGAAATTGTTAGGACAAAATTTATTAGTTTTGGTGATAATTAGTAAGAACTTAACAGGAGATCATTTTTCAGTCGACGTGGTGTATTTCAGCAGTTGGACCATTCGTTGGAATTCACCAGATGGTTTGCAATCAGTCGATGGTTTGATTTCAGCAGGTGTATTAGGTTCGAAAGCAAGCATTTGAGAATTAGCGTGTCTTGCTAAGGATTGCAAAACGACAGCGTTCGAAGTAATCAAAACAACACCGTCCGAGTAAGTTGGAACGACGTCGTTGGAGTGCACATTTATATATCAGCAGTTGAACCAGTCAGGGTAGTCAGTAGAAAGATTTCTTGAAGAGAATCAGCAGTTGCATTAGAATATTCCGTTGGAGAATACAAAACGACAGCGTTTAGATAAGTTGGAACGACAGCGTTTTGAAGTACTGCTAGGAATCAGCAGATGGAGTTTGCGCTTAGTAAATCGCTGGTATTTCAGTAGATGCTTTCTTTAAAGTAAATCAGCAGACAGTTGGTCACTTCAACAGTTAATGTATTTCAGCAGATGCTTTCTTTAAAGTAAATCAGCAGACAGTTGGTCACTTCAACAGTTAATGTATTTCAGCAGATGGCTACAGTGAATATTAACCAGCAGGTGCATTCTTTCAAGTGTTTTTCCAGTCGCAGTTTCATTAACAACGATGATGGAGTTATAGCTGGTTATCAAAGTAATTTCAGGCGCAAGCTTAAATTGATTCAAATACGATCGCATACTCAAAATGGAAAAGATACGTAGAATCGTACAATTGTCTGGAATTAAGGAGAAAAGGTAGGTACTATTTTGGGTAAATAGTACAATGTACAGAGGCCGTTTTTCTATGCTTGCACGGAAATGGAAAGAAGACAAATTTGCTCTGTCAATGAGCAATTTTACCTTGAAGTGGAGAAGTAATTACGGCGTACTATTTTGACAGTGATTCAAACGGGATTTATTTTCCTTTGAAGCATTTATGACCGTTGCAATCGAAGCCTATACCAGGAGCTGGATTGAAGAAATTATCCTTTGTTATCATTCTATTGCGGTCACGCTGTCAAAATAGTATCACGAGCTTTCCTTGCATTCATCTTTACGAAGCTCAAAGACTTGAAGAATACAACCTTTGTTATTCACTGAAATATCTTCAAGTCATCCTCTGGTTCAGTCATTGAATCGAGTTTCTTTGTTTTAAGAAACCAGAGGATTTTACAGTACTCATATCGTGTATTCATTGTCATATTCTATTGAGTCTGTAACGAACTTTCTTTGTGAAGAAGTTCGAAAAACATACAAGTGTTGTAAACCAGCAGCTGCGTCTGCTTGGATTAGTGTGTTGATACTAGGAGTTCTCGTAGCTGCGGGCTTCGGGATCGGGTGTTTGTAGAAGGACTACTCTCATCAAATCTTCTAGTGATACCTTCCGAGGAGGAAGAAGGGGAGACGTAGGACATTGAAGCCCGAACTTCCAGAAACAAATCCTGATCTCTTTGCTATTTACTATACGCATTTACATATTGCTTATTATTTACTGTTCACAAGTGAATCGGTTTTATTCCGCACTTTTCAAGTTAACCGAGAAACTTGCATAAAACTGAGATATCTTAAGTCTGGTAACTCGGACTTAAGTCAAGCCATGTTGTAAAACATTTTAAAAGATTTCAAAAATCGTAGGAGTTCATTCAACCCCCCCCCCCTTCTGAACTCCTATTTACTTATTGATCCTATTTCTGGGACCATCACATATGTTACGTGCATTTAAAAACTTTGGGAGTTCAAAAACCAGCACGCAACTTGTGAAATCAGATCGCCGTGAATCTGGACCAACAGCTCTACGAGCTGGTCCAGATTACCAACTCCTTTGCAAGCTGGTTTAACACGAGCAGTCTGGTTTCTTTAACTTTGAGCTGCAATAGCTCAGTGTTCTTAAATGTTAGTGCACCGAGATACAGATTGAGTTATCAGTTAAAATCATGCGGAAACAACTCAAACTAAACTCTTATAAGCTCTTTAAAAAGTTTTATGCATATTAAACAATCATGCTATGCGTATGAATGTAAGTGCGGAAAACATTAAAAAAATACGCTGCAATTTGTTCATGTAAGTTCGAAGTTGAATCAAAAGTTTTATGCATATTAAACAATCATGCTATGCGTATGAATGTAAGTGCGGAAAACATTAAAAAAAATACGCTGCAATTTGTTCATGTAAGTTCGAAGTTGAATCTCCTACGTCTCCCCTTCTTCCGAAATCGGAAAGGATTCCACTAGAAGGCTTTGATTGCGGCGACCCACGCTACAACCCACTCATATGACCAGCAGCCGCAAGAACTCCTAGCCACACCACTGCACACCAGCCCGTGGGCTACGCGTGTCTAACTCCACTTATTTAACGCCTCAGTGAGAAAGGCTACACACACTTCTTTAACGTCTCAGTGCGAAAGAAAACTAGACTTGTTTAACGTCTCTGTCCAAAGACTACAATGGAGAGTTTTGACTATGATTCACTCATTTTCTGTTTCGCTCGACTCTAGAATATATGAGTGAATCGTGTGTGAGATTACAATATACGTTCAATCTCTCAAATATAAAATCTCACACACTAGGAAGTACTCCTGTCCGAGCTCGTTTGTCAGTGTCTTCCCAGAGCTTGTGCTGTCGACTAATTATTCTTTGAAGTCCATCAGTGCATTAGCTTACACCTAAGCACTGAATCAGCTTCCACACCAGCTACCACAGAGTGTGCAAACTTACGACAAGCACCGCTATGTGTTGTGCATTTCTTTGTTTTCTGTTCTGCACTTTCACAAAACTCTCTCCGCAATTCATCATATTTTTATCTTTGCATTCTCTCGATATTTATAGCCTGCTGCATAGTTTAATCCATTGGACACAAACTAGTATCCGTTTGAAAAGTCTTCTGACATTTTTGTACTTTGCGTCCTTTGTCCATAAATGCGTCTGCAGGCTTTTCGGCTTTTATCATGTGAGCACTATACTCTGAGAAGACAACACAGCAAATCGATATTTGAACACTAAAAAGCAGTTTGCGTAAAGTATTGTGTTCAAATATCTTTGCTTGTCGTTTTGTCCAAGTTCTGCTCTTGAACTCAGACGATTTCTGCTCTGCTCTGTTCTATTGGTTGAGCTGGTTTGACATTAACCAGCTTGGTTCTTAGAAGCAGCTCGTAGATTTGATGGCATCTGTTGTTGTTCTATCCGAGCTGGTTTCTACTTCGAGCTGCTCTTGTTCTGTTCTTTCCTGCTCTTGAGCTACTTCGAGCCAGCTTATTCATCATACTCAGCATGTCGCTTCTCTGAACTGGTTTCTCAGCTAGTTGCTTCTTTCACTGTAGGATTCTTCCTTCATATCTCGTCCTTCACATCATCATAGGCGTCAACATTGTTCACGCTTGCTGAATTCTACCTCAGCAACTTCATCATCATCTTCCCCATAAGCATCCAGCTTTTGGGATCCTTGATCAGGTTTTCTCTTCCCTGATCTGGTTTACCAGCTCGGCTCTTTTCTTCAAGAGCTCCCGTGTTACTTGCTTGTCCTCTTGAGCCATTCGGACACCTTATCCAAACCATCAGCAAGCATATTGTTGCACTTAGTGATCTGACCTACACTTGACCACTGCGCTTGTCTATGCAACGGCACTTGAACACTTGCACTTGATCTACGCTTGAGCCATTTTGCACTTCAACATTCTGCGCTGGAACCAGTGCATGCTTCTGCTCCAGGTTGGTGAACCAGCTTGGTGTTCCCTGCATTCTGTAAGTAAACTACTGAACCAGCTTGGGCGTCCCCTTGCTATTCCAGTTTGATATCTTCGACCAGTCCAGCTCAGGCGTCCCCTCACTGTTCTAGTTTGGATATCTTCATGTCTACTCCAGTCTAAGAAAGCTGCGCATTTCACGTAGAGCATTAGTACAATAATAGTAGATTTTGTGTGAATCAAAACTTATATTCTGATCTGTATAAATAGATCCAACAATCTCCCCATTTTTGATTTAGACAAAATCTGAATAAACATATGCATGTATGTTTATGCTCAAAAATATTTCTCCCCCTTTTTGTGGGAATCATAAAGGGTTTGAAAACTTGTCTCCCCTTTAAGGTTAAAACAAAACTCCACCTCAACAGAGCATGGGGTAATTTTTTATTTTTGAAATTAAAATATTTTGAGGAAACAGTTTGTGAAAACGATATGCATGTATGAGATTTTAAACACAAGATCTATGTCACTGTGAAAGCCTCATCTATCTAGATTAAAGGATAAATGGCCATTGAATTCACATAATCTCTTCCGCTTCTCCCAAACAATGTTATAGTCTCGCTATTCTTTCAGCGAAACCAGCGTAAGGGGTCTTGGCTTCCACAGATCTTGCGCAATCTGTCAGCTCGACAGAAGAGATGTTACCGCTCTTTCCTTTCGAGAAATTGCTCTGCAATTCAATAGGCATTATTCCCCCTATCTTTATAGAGTGAGTATTGAAAGCCTTAAAAATTTTGACATAGACAAGCTTTCCACTGAAAGGACTATCAGAGCAGACACAATTTTAAAACCATTTATGTTAGGATCGATTTACCCTCTGTTAGTGTATACAGAGGTTATTTAGTCAATAACCAGCACTTAGAGGGAATAACCAAATCGCATAAAAGACGTTGGATCCAGCTAGAAGCTGAAACGTGATCACGATAACAAAGCTGGTTCCAGCTGGATGCTGAAATCGGATCGCTTTTGTGTATGACCAGCTCGGCGCTAAACCAGCGCTATGCAAGAGGCTGGTTCTAGCTGGTTTCAAGCTTGATGAAAGAACAAGCGATCTAGTTATTTATTACTTGAGCTATAATATCTCAGTTTTCTTGAATACTCGTGCACCGAGATACAGATTGAGTAATGAATTTAAATCATGCGGAATAACCCAAACTGTCGAAAGTCTTTAAAACAGTTTTATGCGTATTAACAAATATGCCATGCGTATGAATGAATGCAGTAAAGCAATAACGAAGATACGCTGATTTGTATGTGGAAGTTCGGAGCAAACTCTCCTACGTATCCCCTTCTTCCGCAATCGGAAAGGATTTCACTAGAAAACTTTGATTGCAGCGTCCCTATGCTACAACCCACTCCGATGACCCTCGGTCGCAAGAACTCCTAGCAACACCACTGCACACTAAGCTCGCAGGCTGTGTGTCTAACAACACTTCTTTAACGCCTCAGTGAGAAAGGCTACACACACTTCTTTTACGTATCCGTATGAAAGACAACCCACACTTCTTTAACGTCTCAGTGTAAAAGACAACTAGACTTGTTTAACGTCTCTGTCCAAAGACTACAATGGAAGTCATTTGATTTGATTTACTCAGCTAATCTAGTCAGTTCTCTCAAAAGTATATGTGAGTGAATCGTGTGTGAGATTTACAATGTACGCTCAATCTCTTAAGTATTAAATCTCACACACTGGGAAATGCTCCTGTGCGAGCTGATTTTTCATTGTATTCCCAGGTTCAGTGTTGTGCGTCTTATGATGTTTACATTTTGGTTCGCACAACACTGTTTTGACTTCGCTCTTCTCAGCGCTCGCTTCATTTAGCTGCTTGTGCTCTGTTTTATAGCCCGTCGGGAAAATTTGTCCATTGGACACAAATTAAAAGCTGTTGAAAGGTCTTCTGACACTGTTGTACTTTGCGTCATTTGTCTTTAAATACGTTGCAGGCTTTTCTTCACTTTAATCACGTGAGCACTATTTTGAGAAGACCATACAATCAAGTCGATTTGAATAATGAACAGTATTTGTCGTTTAGCATTATATTCAAATCACATTTCTTGTAGATTCAATAGCATCTGTTATACTATCTGAGCTGGTTTGACTTTAACCAGTTTGCCAGCTTGTTCATCATTCTGGTCTGCACTGAGCTGGTCTTGTTCGAGCTGGTTGCTTCTTCAAGCCGTTCAAAGCTCTCTTCTTCTCCTCTCGTTGGCAACCACTCTTGAGCTGATCTTCATCATCATCAGAGCTTCGAGTTTCTCTATCTAGAAAATTTCATGACTTTGCTAGATAGAGTCCATTCTTCTTGTATCAGCTCTTGATCAGCTTGTCCAGCTGGTTTGTCCTTAACCAGCTGGTTTCTAATCTTCTCCCTATATCTAAGCAGATTCTTCATTTGAGCTATTCTTGGGAGGCTCTCTGCTCACAATTACTCTCCTAATATCATCTTATGGGCGGTTAATTAGCGTTTAATTTAAACCTCGAGTTTAAGTAGTGAAATCTGGAAAAGTTTTTTTTTTTAAGTGGGTCCCAAAAGCTGGTTAGTAGCAAATGTACAGAACTATGGATGCATTCCAAAAACTATCTATTCATAAATAGAGCAACTAGTACAACGGTTATTACATGATATGTTTGTCGCTACAAGATCTGACCAGCAGTAGTAAAACCAGATTTCATGCTAACGCTAACTATATCAAGACAATGCTAACAGCAGATCTCTAGAAGTTCTTCTTCATTGTTGCTCTTCGTCTAGGTAGCCAGCTCTCACTACCCCTGCACAAATCAATTCAGCTCTCGCCTACCTGTTGTCATGCACACATACAAAACATAACAACAGCCGGATAAACTCCGGTGAGAATCATCTCAGTATAATCAACAGATATATGCAATAAAACAATTAAACATATATCAATCCATATCAAGTCTAAGATGCAATGCAATGAATCTATCTCAATTCTTCGTTTCAGAATTGATTCCCTTTCACATCAACGCCATCAAGATTCGTATCCGATCTTGACATGGATATCCATCTATCGAAGTTAACTCCAACTTCGAAAATCAGGTCATCTCAGTCCTGGGCATTAGAATCAATTCATGTTCTCTTCATGTTATGCAATATCATGCAAACATAAAAGATCCACTACCTGAGATGGATCGACACATAAAACTCCAGTTCTAAATCAAGAACAGTAACTACAGAGTATGTGATTTCATTGGAATAACTCAAGAAATATCATTCCTGAGTAATCTAATCCCTGAATCCCACTGTCAAACTATACCTTCGTTAATCTTTGTTCAATTCTTCTAATCTCACTTCAGCTTTCCTTGTAATTGTTCTCGGTAACCCTCAGAGTTATACTGCGATGTCTATAACAATAGTTACAAGGATTTCGAATTCAATCTTATTTATAGCACACGGTCTCTGCTTTTCTGCAGCATTTCCAATGTGTTCAATTCGAATTCCACGTGTCATGCTGAGTATTTATCTATCAATATAGGATAAACTCCCACCGCTTCGAAACCCAGCTTCTTCGATCAGTGCTTATAGCGTATCAACTGTTCTTCGTGATACAGAGCAATTCTCGCGACTGATGCTAACAATTCTCACGACTGGAAACTGTAGCTATATTCAGTTGTTGGGATATCCAGTCGCAACAGAACCAGCTTCCACAACCAACCAGTCGCAACATAACCAGCTTTCTCAACCAGATGTCATAACTAAACATAACAACCAGTCGTTGTATTTCAATATCAAAACGGCACCGTACCAATTAACCCAGACGACGTCGTGACAAACCAACAGCTGATTCCAGATCTCTACTGAAAGAACTCATCAGCTGGTCACACTAAAATATTTCATCGACTGGTCCCACTACTAATTCAAATGGTGTCGTATCGTGGTTCCTGTTTCATAAGTAAAAACGACGTCGCGTTGCTCTCATGACTGGTTAAACCAGCAGATACAACAAATCATCGACTGGTTCCTGTTCCACAAGCTAACAGCTGGTTCTCAAATTCCAAAAGCTGGACAATCAGACGTTGCATCAAAACGCTGCGTTCCAACTAATTCAAACGACGTCGCATAGATGACGTCATCAAATCTGGTTGCTAACTCTCTCGCAAAACCAGCTGCAAGCTACAGTAAAGTTGACTGGCGTTGACGTCTAGAAATCAAATTACGCGCATCGACTGAGTAGCGAAACGACGTCGCTCAACTAAAACCAGCGCTCACTCACGTTGACGTCTGGATTCCAGATTAACGCTACTACTGGTATTCGTAAAACAACAACATGCTAGCAACGACTGGTAAGATTCTACCAGCTTTCGCCAAAACGACCACGTTTCATCAAATGGTTGCGATAACTTATGCACGTACCAGACTTCTGTTGGCGCAGTGTTGGATCCGGATCCCGTTTTCCGGGGGCGCAGCGGAAGTTTAAAATTTGCCCCGAAAAACGTTCAATACATCAAATGAATTCAATAAACCATACATAGGATGTTTATCGAATGTTACCTTGCTGGCGTCTAGGCGCCTGGCTCCAACCAAATTCGTAGGGAATCTGGCTCTTCACGGTAGACGGCGGTAGATCCTCCTAATCAGGTCCACGACCGGAAACAAGAATCCTTCGTCAGCCTGCACTAGAAGGCCTGACGAATTTGGCATGGACGGAAACTCCTTGAAAAGACGATCGGAACAAGTCCGATCACGACGGCGGCGGCACGACGGCGCGTGGAGGAGCGGCGACGGTCGTGAGGTAGAGGAGGGAGGGGGGGCGCAAGGTGTGGAGGCTAGGGTATGAGATCAAGTGGTATTGTTGCCCTAGACCAAGTCTAGTTTTAATAAATAAGTGATGGGCTTGAACCGGCCCAATGGACTTGGGTCAGGCCCAGGTCCATATGAACATTAGGTTCATTTCCAACACCGTGGCTTCATCATAATCCCGATCGCCGATCCGATCGGACCGATCAACACAGTTTCCAAAACTGAGTATTATGATGTGAAAACAATTTTTCAGACCACCTAGACCAAAATAGCAGTTTAGCCCCTCAACTTTGGGAAATCGCAATTTGACCCCTGTTGACTTTTAGGATGTCGCACTCCCTAAAATCCTTCTCCTATGCTCAACACATTGAGCTTAGTTTCCATGCGGGAATTGTGAATCCAGTACTTGTGTTACCCTCAATGGTTCAGGGATACAGCTAGCCGTGGGCCCACAACCATTGTGACTTCGAAATCAGAATTTCGGACTTGCCCAACGGATCATGGTAAAGCGCCTAGCAACATCGCGCCATGATCCCTTAGGTATCACTGATAGTGCCTGCAAGAACCAGTTGGTCGTGGTTAGCATACAGTACGGTCCTTTCAACACATATATCCCGATCAGATCAACGACCATTGGTAAATCGAGAGTCGCTAGAGATCCGATAACTATGCATACATCTTGGAGATCAAATAGTGACATTGCGAGTGTTGCTAGACAAACCCATTTACCTAAAACACATCCAGTACTCTGGCTAGAGATTTATACACTATTATCTCCTCAGATATCATAGGATATCCACGCATGAAAGCGAGTGGTGAATCCTCGACAACGAAGCATCGACTCCTACATGCATCGGGACCTCACCCAATCCCACCACCTAATGACCCCAAGTGAGTCGGTAAACGGGTCAAAGTGAGGCGCCTATCATGTAGAGTCTATCATGTAGAGTCTCAATGACGTTTCGAGTAGTGAGGACTAATCAGTACAACCAAGACCTCGGACTTATCCACTCGACAAATGGTAACCACTTGGAAAGTCCGAACGAGGGTAGTTCGATAGATCACCAGGTCACTATCCATCTGCATGCTCAGAACATCACAATGTTCCCTACCAATGAAACATGGTACATCACATCGCAGATGCTAGTCTCAAGCTCGGGCGGCCTTATCCTCATTTTGACGGCCCAATCGACTAGGAACGAGTTCAGAATACACAGTGACTACTAGATGTGTTTCATGATAGCCATCATATCCACTATCACATCTAACATACACTATGGTGCATTCTATGTCTTTATCCAACACAATTGTTAACATTATTACATAATGAAAATAAAGAATGCAATAAAAGAATACGTATTTCATAAATAAAGATCGTCATACACAAGAGTCAATAAAACCCACACGCCACAAGTTGGCTAGTTGGGCATTTGTAGTATGTTCTGATGCTTCGCTCAGTGGATTGGGTTGCGTGTTGACGCAGAATGGTCAAGTTAAAGCGTATGCTTCCCGTCAGTTGAAACCTCATGATACTCGATACCCAGTACATGACTTGGAGTTGGAGTCCGTTGTCTTTATTTTGAAAATTTGGCGCCACTATCTCCTGTTGGGGATCCGGATCCGCCCCCCGGTCAGGCAGCGGAAGAACAATAAAATTTAACCGGGAGGCGATCAATACGAAAAATCAATTCTATATGCATCAACATACATAGGGTGTTTCAATGAGTTACCTCTCTGGCACTTGTGCCTGGCTCCAACCGGTGTTTCAAGAACCCGGCGCTTCTCGGTTGATTGCGGTAGTTACGTCAATCCGGTCCACGACCAGATCCGAGACTCCTTCGTCAGACTGCACTAGAAGTCCTGACGAGATCAGCACGATCGGATTCTCCACGAAAAACTAGGCCGGAACGAAATTCCGGCGAAGTTGGCCGGTGGCGGCGGCGGCGGCGAGAGAGAGGAGTGGGAGGGTGGCGGCTGATTTAGGTTTAGGGTTATGAACTTATTCCTTGAAGTCTCTTAATTAAGCCTAATTATATATAGACTTAAAGTTGGACTTGGGCCGGTCCAACGGGCCCGGGGCCAAATGACGATATCAATCGCTGTGACTTCATCGCAACTCTGATCGCCGATCAGATCGGACCGATCGACTCAGTTTCCAATGTTATGATGTGAAAAACAATTTTTCAGATCATCTAGATCAAAATTACAGTTTAGCACCTCAACTTTGGGAAATCGCAATTTGACCACTGTTGACTTTTAGGAAGTCGCACTCCCAAAATCCTCTTCTCATGCTCAACACAGTGAGCTCAGTATCCATGCGGGAATCTCGAATCCAGTACTTGTGTGACCCTCAATGGTTCAGGGATACAGCTAGCCGTGGGCCCACAACCATTGCGGCTCCGGAATCACAATTCCGGACTTGCCCAATGGATCATGGTAAGAGCGTCTAGCAACATCGCCCCATGATCCCCTAGGTATCACTGATAGTGCCTGCAAGAACCAGTTGGTCGTGGTTAGCGTACAGTACG
>KV015593.1:49125-64440 GCA_001598015.1 Dorcoceras hygrometricum
GAATTGAAAGAACAGATACAAGACCTGTTGGAAAAAGGATTTGTTCGACCCAGTACTTCGCCATGGGGAGCCCCTGTTTTGTTTGTAAAGAAAAAGGATGGGAGTATGAGATTATGTATAGATTATCGAGAGTTAAATAAATTGACAATTTAAGAATAAGTATCCATGACCTAGGATAGAAGATCTTTTTGACCAATTAAGAGGGTCTGTAGTATTTTCCAAGATTGACTTGAGGTCAGGATACCATCAGTTAAAGATTAAGGCTGCTGATGTTTACAAAACAGCCTTTAGAACTAGATATGGCCATTACGAATTTTTGGTTATGCCCTTTGGACTTACAAATGCTCCATCAGCATTTATGGACTTAATGAATAGAGTCTTTCAACCATATCTAGACCAGTTTGTAGTGGTTTTCATTGATGATATCTTAGTCTATTCTAGACAAGTTTGTAGTCGTACCACCATTGGTTAAGCTTAGTCAGCTCCTCAGGGGGGCACTCTATCTAAGTCTATGTGTCCGAAGACTGATGAGGAGATAGAGAGTATGGCACGTGTGCCATATGCCTCGGCAATAGGTAGTATTATGTATGGCATGATCTCAACTAGACCGGATGTCACATATGCTCTGAGTGTCACGAGCCGCTACCAGGCCAACCCCGGCCAATTGCATTGGAAGGCTGTGAAAGATATTCTTAAGTACTTGCGAAGTACTAAGAATATGTTCATGGTCTATGGGGGTGGTGAACTGAAATTTGAAGGCTACACTGATTCTAGCTTCCAATGTGACGTGGATGATTCGAAGTCTACCTCTGGATTTGTATTCATGCTCAATGGTGGTGCTGTCTCTTGGAAGAGTTCCAAGCAAGACACCATCGCGGATTCAACCTCTGAGGCTGAGTACATCGCAGCATCAGCTGCTGCTAAGGAGGCGGTTTGGATAAGGAATTTTGTCCAAGAGTTGGGCATCATTCCTAATGGAGTTGGTCCAGTTCCGGTGTACTGCGACAACACGGGTGCCGTTGCACAAGTAAAGGAGCCTAGGTCTCACCAAAGATCCAAACATATACTGAGAAAATACCACATAATCCGGGATATTGTGTCTAGAGGTGAGATAGCAGTTGAGAGAGTCGCCTCTGCGGACAACATTGTTGATCCACTTACGAAGCCCTTGCCAGGACCGTTGTTTGAAAAACATCGTGAAAGAATGGGACTGTGTCTGATGAGTAGTTGGCTATAGGGCAAGTGGGATATTGTTAGAGTAGATGCCCAACTAGCCAACTTGTGGCGTGTGGGTTTTATAGACTCTTGTATATGACAATCTTTATTTATGAAATACGCATTTCTTTATGGCATTCTTTATTTTCATTATGTTATATGATGTTAACAATTGTGTTGGATAAAGACCTAGAATGCACCATAGTGTATGTTAGATGTGATAGTGGATATGATGGCTATCATGAAACACATCTAATAGTCACTGTGTATTCTGAATACGTTCCTAGTCGATTGGGCCGTCATAATGAGGATAAGGCCGCCCGAGCTTGAGACTAGCTTCTGCGATGTGAAGTACCGTGTTTCATTGGTAGGGAACATTGTGATGTTCTGAGCATGCAGATGGATAGTGACCTGGTGATCTATCGAACTACCCTCGTTCGGACTTTCCAAGTGGTTACCATTTGTCGAGTGGATAAGTCCGAGGTCTTGGTTGTACTGATTAGTCCTCACTACTCGAAATGTCATTGAGACTCTACATGATAGGCGGCTCATTTTGACCCGTTTGCCGACTCACTTGGGGTAATTAGGCGGCGGGATTGGGTGAGGTCCCGATGCATGTAGGAGTCAATGCTTCGTTGTCGAGGATTCACCGCTCGCTTTTATGCATGGATATCATATGCTATCTGAGGGGATAATAGTGTATAAATCTCTGGCCAGAGTACTGGTTGTTTTTTAGGTAAATGGGTTTGCCTAGTAACACTCGCGATGTCACTATTCGATCTCCAAGATGTATGCATAGATATCGGATCTCTAGCGACTCTCGATTTACCAATGGTCGTTGATCTGATCGGGATATATGTGTTGAAAGGACCGTACTGTACGCTAACCACGACCATCTGGTTCTTGTAGGCACTATCAGTGATACCTAGGGGATCATGGGGCGATGTTTCTAGGCTTTACCATGATCTTATGGGCAAGTCCTAAATTGTGATTTCGGAGCCGCAATGGTTGTGGGCCCACGGCTAGCTGTATCCCTGAACCATTGAGGGTCACACAAGTACTGGATTCATGATTCCCGCACGGAAACTGAGCTCAATGTATTGAGCATAGGAGGAGGATTTTAGGGAGTGCGACTTCCTAAAAGTCAACAGGGGTGAAATTGCGATTTCCCAAAGTTGAGGGGCAAAACTGTCATTTTGGACTAGGTAATCTGAAAAATTGTTTTTCGCATCATAATATTCAGTTTTGGAAACTGAGTCGATCGGTCCGATCTGATCATCGATCGGAGTTATGATGAAACCGCAGTGATTTAAATGAACCGAATGTTCATATGGACTTGGGCCTGACCCAAGTCCAATGGGCCGGTTCAAGCTCATGTATACTTGTTATATTCTAGTGTTGGACTAGGGCTTTGACCACTAGAGAACACAACTTAATCTGATCGTCGATCGGAGTTATGATGAAACCGCAGTGATTTAAATGAACCGAATGTTCATATGGACTTGGGCCTGACCCAAGTCCAATGGGCCGGTTCAAGCTCATGTATACTTGTTATATTCTAGTGTTGGACTAGGGCTTTGACCACTAGAGAACACAACTTACTCTCAACCCTAGCCTCCATCACACTCGGCCGCCCCCTCCCTCTCCCACACGCCGCCGATCGGCCGCCGCCTTGCGCCGCCCCGTGCCGCCGTGTGCCACCATCTACGTGATCGGACTTGTTTCGATCACCGCGACGAGGAGTTTCCGTCCATGCCAGAATCCATCAGATCTTCTAGTGCAGATTGACGGAGGAATCTTGATTCCGGTCGTGGACCTGATTGACGATCTACCGCCGCCTACCGTTTGAAGTGCCGGTTTCCTCGTGAAACTGGTCGGAGCCAGGCGCCTAGACGCCAGCAAGATAACGATTCGATAAACATCCTATGTATGATTATTGAATTGTATTGATGTATTGAACGTATCCCGGGGCAAATTTTTAACTTCCTCTGCGCCCACGGGAAACGGGATCCGGATCCGCCACTATCGCCAACATGTGCATGCTGGGGCACTTGGTCAGTCTCCGTAAAACCAAGTTGGCGTACCCAAGAAGACCAGCTTGGAGAACAGCTCAAATGAAGAATCTGCTCAAATATAGGGAGCAGATTAGAAACCAGCTAGTTAAGGACAAACCAGCTGGACAAGCTGATCAAGAGCTGATCCAAGAAGAAGGGACTCTATCTAGCAAAGTCATGAAATTTGCTAGATAGAGAAACTCGAAGCTCTGAAGATGATGAAGATCAGCTCAAGAGCGGTTGCAAACGAGAGGAGAATAAGAGAGCTTTGAACGGCTTGAAGAAGCAACCATCTCGAACAAGACCAGCTCAGTGCAGACCAGAATTATGAACAAGCTGGAAAGCTGGTTAAAGTCAAACCAGCTCAGATAGCATAACAGATGCTATTAAATCTACGAGCAAGGTGATTTGAATATAACGCTAAACGACAAATACTATTCATTATTCAAATCGAATTGCTTGTATGGTCTTCTCAGAACAGTTCTCATGTGATTAAAGTGAAGAAAAGCCTGCAACGCATTTAAAGACAAAGGACGCAAAGTACAACAGTGTCATAAGGCCTTTCAACGGCTATTACATTGTGTCCAACGTACAAATTTTCCCGACAGGCTATAAAACAGAGCACAAGCAGCTGAATGAAGCGAGCACTGAGAAGAGAGAAGTCAAAACAGTGTTGTGCGAACCAAAATGTAAACATTAGAAGAACGCACAACACTGAACCAGGGAAGACAATGAAAAATCAGCTCGCACGGGAGCACTTCCCAGTGTGTGAGATTTAATACTTAAGAGATTGAGCGTACACTGTAAAGCTTACACACGATTCAATAACATATACTTTGAGAGCTTACTAGATTAGTTGAGTGAATCAAATCAAATGACTTCCATTGTAGTCTTTGGACAGAGACGTTAAACAAGTTTAGTTGTCTTTTGCATTGAGACGTTAAAGAGTGTGGGTTGTCTTTTGCACTGAGACATAAAAGAAGTGTATGTAGCCTTTCTCACTGAGGCGTTAAAGAAGTGTTGTTAGACACACAGCCTACGAGCTTAGTATGCAGTGGTGTTGCTAGGAGTTCTTGCGGCTGAGGGTCGTCGGAGTGGGTTGTAGCGTAGGGACGCTGTAATCAAAGTCTTATAGTGGTATCCTTTTCGATTGCGGAAGAAGGGGAGACGTAGGAGAGTTTGCTCCGAACTTCCGTAAACAAATCAGCGTATCTCTTTACTGCTTTACTACATTCATTCATACGCATGGCATATTTGTTAATACGCATAAAACTGTTTAAAAGGCTTTCAATCTAAGAGTGCAGTTTGAGTTATTTCCGCATGATTTAAATTTACCCAATCTGTATCTCGGTGCACAAGTATTCAAGAACACTGAGCTATTACAGCTCAAGTAATAAATAACCAGATCGCTTGTTCTTTCATCATGCTTGAAACCAGCTAGAACCACGCTGTTGCACAGCGCTGGTTTAGCGCCGAGCTGGTCATACACAAAAGCGATCCGGTTTCAGCATCCAGCTTTGTTATCACGATCTGGTTTCAGCGTATCCAGCATCTTTTACGCGATCTGGTTATTCCCTCTAAGTGCTGGTTATTGACTAAACAACCTCTGTATACACTAACAGAGGGTAATCGATCCTAACAAGTGGTATCAGAGCAGGTTGTCTTGAATAGTGCATTCTCTTCGGAAAAATGTTTTTAAACAGCTTTAAAATATTTGTCTGCTCTGATAGTCATTCGAAAGCTTGTCTATGCTGCAAAATATGTTAAAGTTTTCAAAACTCATTGCATATGGATATGGGGAGGAATGTCTATTGAATTGCAGAGCAATTTCTCAAAAGAAAAGAGCGGCAACATCTCTTCTGACGAGCTGACAGATTGCACGAGGTCCGTGGACGCCAAGATCTCTAGGGCTGGGCGAGGCTAAGCCTTAGGGAAAAATGGAAGAGATTCTGTGAATTGAATCTTCTATTGCTCCTCTGGTCCGAATGAATGAGAACTTGAGTAGCATAGACCCTGTTTTCAAAATCTCATGCATGATGTTTTCGAAAAACTATCTTCCTGTGCATAATATTTTTATTTCAAAAATAAAATTACCCCATGCTCTGTTGAGAGGGAGTTTTGTTTTAAATATTAAGGGGGATACAAGATTTCAAATCCTTTTTGATTCCCACAAAAAAGGGGAGAAATAGTTTCAAGCATAAACATACCTGCATATGTTTATCCAGATTTTGTGTAATAAAAAAGGGGGATATTGTTGGATCTGTTTCTAACAGATCAGAATCTAAGTTTTGATTCACACAAAATCTGCTACTATTGTACTAACGCTCTACATGACATGCACAACTTGGTAAGACTGGAGTAGACGTGAAGATATCCAAACTGAAATAGTGAGGGGACGCCTGAGCTGGATTGGTCGAAGATATCTAGCTGGTATAGTAAGGGGACGCCCATGCTGGTACAACAGTTTACTTCCGGAAGTCAGGGAACGACAAGCTAGTTTACCGGCTTGGAGCTTGAGCAGCACGAAGATCAAGCGCAGTAAAGAGAAGAGCAGTTCAAGTGCAGAATCAAGCAGAGTTCAAGCGCAAAATGTTAAAGTGCAGAACAGCTCAAGCGCAGATCAAGTTCAGCGTACAAGAGCAGTGATTGAGTGCGGAGCCGAGTACAAGCGCAGTGATCGAGTGCAGATCCGATCACAAGCGGAGTACAATATAACTTGCTGAAAGACTAGCTGAAGGACCAGCTGGGAGGTCAGCTAGGACATGAGAGCTGTTCTAATGAGAAGATAGATTGGCTCGAGGTGTCCCTCGAGGACGAGGAAGAATCTGCATGTTGGGGCACTCGGTCAGTCTCCATGAAACCAAGCTGGCGTACCCAAGAAGACCATCTTGGAGAACTGAAATGCTCGAGATTATTATGTCGTGATTAAGTAATTGTGTAATTCCGGATGTTAGATTTTGATGAAGTCTGGTCGAGGAATCTGTTTTTGTTTAAGTGTTTAGAAGAGAAACGCTGCCGTTTTGGTGAAGTCTGGTACGTGCATAAGTTATCGCAACCATTTGATGAAACGTGGTCGTTTTGGCGAAAGCTGGTAGAATCTTACCAGTCGTTGCTAGCATGTTGTTGTTTTACGAAGACCAGTAGTAGCGTTAAATCTGGAATCCAGACGTCAACGTTAGTCAACCATAAGATTAAGAGTGAGCGCTGGTTTTAGTTGAGCGACGTCATTTCTCTACTCAGTCGATGCGCGTAATTTGATTTCTAGATGTCAACGCCAGTCAACTTTACTGTAGCTTGCAGCTGGTTTTGCGAGAGAGTTAGCAACCAGATTTGATGACGTCAGCTATGTGACGTCGTTTGAATTAGTTGGAACGCAGCGTTTTGATGCAACGTCTGATTGTCCAGCTTTTGGAATTTGAGAACCAGCTGTTAGCTTGTGGAACAGGAACCAGTAGATGATTTGTTGTATCTGCTGGTTTAACCAGTCATGAGAGCAACGCGACGTCGTTTTGACTTATGAAACAGGAACCACGATACGACACCGTTTGAATTAGTAGTGGGACCAGTCGATGAAATATTTTAGTGTGACCAGCTGATGAGTTCTTTCAGTAGAGATCTGGAATCAGCTGTTGGTTTGTTACGACGTCGTCTGGGTTAATTGGTACGGCGTCGTTTTGATATTGAAATATAGCGACTGGTTGTTATGTTTAGTTATGACATCTGTTTGAGAAAGCTGGTTATGTTGCGACTGGTTGATTGTGGAAGCTGGTTCTGTTGCGACTGGATATCCCAACAACTGAATATAGCTACAGTTTCCAGTCATGAGAATTGTTAGCATCAGTCGCGAGAATTGCTCTGTATCACGAAGAACAGTTGATAAGCTATAAGCACTGATCGAAGAAGCTGGGTTTCGAAGCGGTGGGAGTTTATCCTATATTGATAGATAAATACTCAGCATGACACGTGGAATTCGAATTGAACACATTGGAAATGCTGCAGAAAAGCAGAGACCGTGTGCTATAAATAATATTGAATTCGAAATCCTTGTAACTATTGTTATAGACATCGCAGTATAACTCTGAGGGTTACCGAGAACAATTACAAGGAAAGCTGAAGTGAGATTAGAAGAATTGAACAAAGATTAACGAAGGTATAAATATTGAATTCGAAATCCTTGTAACTATTGTTATAGACATCGCAGTATAACTCTGAGGGTTACCGAGAACAATTACAAGGAAAGCTGAAGTGAGATTAGAAGAATTGAACAAAGATTAACGAAGGTATAATTTGACAGTTGGTGTCAGGGATTAAATTACTCAGGAATGATATTTCTTGAGTTATTCCGATGAAATCACATACTCTGTTGTTACTGTTCTTGATTTAGAACTGGAGTTTTATGTATCGATCCATCTCAGGTAGTGGATCTTTTATGTTTGCATGATATTGAATAACATGAAGAGAACATGAATTGATTCTAATGCCCAGGACTGAGATGACCTGATTTTCGAAGTTGGAGTTAACTTCGATAGATGGATATCCATGTCAAGATCGGATACGAATCTTGATGGCGTTGATGTGAAAGGGAATCAATTCTGAAACGAAGAATTGAGATAGATTCATTGCATTGCATCGTAGACTTGATATGGATTTGATATATGTTTAATTGTTTTATTGCATATATCTGTTGATTATACTGAGATGATTCTCACCGGAGTTTATCCGGCTGTTGTTATGTTTTGTATGTGTGCATGACAACAGGTAGGCGAGAGCTGAATTGATTTGGGCAGGGGTAGTGAGAGCTGGCTACCTAGACGAAGAGCAACAATGAAGAAGAACTTCTAGAGATCTGCTGTTAGCATAGTCTTGATATAGTTAGCGTTAGCATGAAATCTGGTTTTACTACTGCTGGTCAGATCTTGTAGCGACAAACATATCATGTAATAGCCGTTGTACTAGTTGCTCTATTTATGAATAGATAGTTTTGGAATGCATCCATAGTTCTGTACATTTGCTAATAACCAGCTTTTGGGACCCACTTTAAAAAAAAACAACTTTTCCAGATTTCACTACTTAAACTCGAGGTTTAAATTAAACGCTAATTAACCGCCCATAAGATGAGCTTAGGATAGTAATTGTGAGCAGAGAGCCTCACAACAGGTGGTATCAGAGCGATGTTAAGATCTTGGATTGAACTAGATGAGTGGGGTAGATTGAGTCTTCGCAATTGAATTATTGCATGCTTGCATGGTATATGTCTTACTGTTTTGAATTTATATCACTTGATTACTGTGATTAAATGGTAAGAGTATGCCGAAGAGTTATGAAAATTACATGCTCTTTGAAGTGGTAGCATGTATTGAAGGAAGTATGAATCAGAATTCGATCTGTTGAGAAGTAGCACATTGATGTGTGCTAATCAGAGGAGGGATTGAGATTTGTTAGTGATATGATGAAGAATTGTGAACAAATATCTCTGATTTTTTTAGATATGCCTCCTCGAAGAACTACTACTCGGCAGACTGGGACAGTTCCTAGAACAGAGCAGGGTAGTACATCGCTGATACTTTGAATGCAGCTGCTACTCCGATGGAAACATTTTTGAAATGATTTCAGTCTTTTAAACCACCAACTTTGACAGGGACAGAAAATGCCATAGACTGTGAGAACTGGTTGGAAGACATAGAACAGTTATTTGAAGCACTTGATTATACCGATGATCGTCGGTGAAATTGATAGTACACCAGTTTCATGGTCTTGGTAAAAGCTGGTGGATAGCAACAAAGAAAGCACTTGAAAATCAGGGTACTGTGATTACTTGGGTCAGTATTTCGAACAGCTTTCTATCAGAAAGCACTTGAAAATCAGGGTACTGTGATTACTTGGGCAGTATTTCGAACAGCTTTCTATCAAAGATTCTTCCCCGTTTCGTATCGAAAGGATGAAGGAGCAGAGTTTGCAAACTTGAGACAGGGGCAGTTGAATATTGAAGAATATGTTGCCAAATTTACCAGTTTGCTTAAATTTGCTCCACACGTTGCTATCAGCGATGAAGCACAAGCTGATCAGTTTATTAATGGATTGAATCCTGATGTGTTCACTTTGGTGAACACTGGTCGACCAAATACTTTTGCCGATGCGTTGAATCGCGCAAAAGGAGCAGAAGCTGGGTTGCTAAGGCAACGAAGAGCACAATTTGTGCCATCAGCAGCCAAATCAGCACAAGAGAACCCACAGATTCCACCACCCCCTCGTTTTGATGCTGGAAACAGCGGTAGTGGAAAGAAAAATTTCTTCAAAGGAAAAGGAAAACAATTCAAGCGTTCAGGCACCAGTAGTTCCTCCAGCTCAAGTGAATTCAAACAACTGGGAGCTGGACAGAAATCTGGTGATTACTGTACCAAGTGTGGAGGCAAACACAACACGGAACAGTGTAGAGGAGTGTTTGGCCTTTGCCGCATGTGTAATCAACCTGGACATTTTGCAAGAATATGCCCTCAACGTGGTGCTGGAAGTTCACAGAATACAGGGGCATCGAGATCATTTCCACCTCCAGAAAGACAAGCATCTTCTGTGCATTCATTCCAACCACAAAATCAACAACAGGGTAGGCAAGGATGAAGCCAAACAGTGATTCAACCTCCTAAACAGCAAGCACGGGTGTTTGCTGTGACTGAAGAGCAAGCACAGGCAGTCCCTGATGATGTTATTGCAGGTAATTGCTATCTCTGTGGTTATCCTGCTTATGTATTAATTGATACTGGTGCGTCACACACATTTATTTCTGAGCACTTTGTGGTGACACATTCATTGCCCATTGAATCCTTTACAGAGGTAGTATCAATTTCTTCACCTTTGGGAAGGGGTATGTTATCAGTAAGAGCTATTAAGAATTGTATACTACAGTTTGAGGGGCATGAGATTGAGATTGAGTGTATTGTGCTTGGGTTGTCTGATTTCGATTGTATTATTGGCATAGATATGTTAACCAAGTACAGGGCAACAGTAGATTGTTTTCAGAAAGTAGTGCGACTTAGACCCGAGAAAGCTGATGAATGGAAGTTTTATGGTATCACGAGCCAGAATTCCTTTAACTTCTGTGGTTTCCATGACTAAGTTATTATAGAAAGGAGTAGAGGGATTCTTGATTTACGCAGTATATGGGATGAAGAATAGCCCGAAACTGGTTGATATACCAGTAGTTTGTGAGTTTGCTGATGTTTTACCTGATGAGATTCCAGGACTGCCTCCATATCGAGAAGTAGATTTTAGTATTGAATTGATGTCGGGTACACAACCGATATCAAAAGCACCGTACCGAATGGCACCAATTGAATTGAAGGAATTGAAGGAGCAGCTGGAAGATCTTCTACCCAAAGGGTATATTAGACCGAGTGTTTCCCCTTGGGGCGCTCCAGTATTATTTGTACGCAAGAAAGATGGATCAATGAGGTTATGTATTGACTACCGGCAATTGAATAAAGCAACGGTAAAGAATAAATATCCTTTACCGCGAATAGATGATTTATTTGATCAGTTGCAGGGTCGTCAGTATATTCGAAAATTGATTTGAGATCCGGATATCATCAATTGAGAGTAAGAGATCAGGACATATCGAAAACTGCATTTCGAACGAGGTATGGTCACTATGAGTTCATAGTTATGCCGTTTGGATTGACAAATTCTCCGGCAATGTTTATGAGTTTGATGAACAGGGTATTTCAGAAATATCTTGATGACTTTGTGATCATATTTATTGATGATATTCTGATTTATTCGAAGAACATGTACGATCATGCGAACCATCTCAGAACTGTTTTGCAAACTCTAAGAGATGAAAAATTGTATGCTAAACTATCGAAATGTGAGTTCTGGTTGCGAAAGGTGATCTTTCTTGGCCATATCATTTCTGGAGATGGTATTTCTGTTGATCCAAGCAAGATAGAAGCTGTGATTAATTGGCCTAGACCAACATCTGTGCCAGAAATTCGAAGTTTTATGGGTCTTGCAGGGTATTATCGACGGTTTATCCAGGATATTTTGAGTATCGCAAAGCACGATCATGCGAACCATCTCAGAACTGTTTTGCAAACTCTAAGAGATGAAAAATTGTATGCTAAACTATCGAAATGTGAGTTCTGGTTGCGAAAGGTGATCTTTCTTGGCCATATCATTTCTGGAGATGGTATTTCTGTTGATCCAAGCAAGATAGAAGCTGTGATTAATTGGCCTAGACCAACATCTGTGCCAGAAATTCGAAGTTTTATGGGTCTTGCAGGGTATTATCGACGGTTTATCCAGGATATTTTGAGTATCGCAAAGCCTATAACTCAATTAATACAGAATATGCACCGTTTATTTGGTCAGAGGCTTGTGAAAACAGCTTCCTGGAATTGAAGAAGAGACTAACTACCGCACCAGTGTTGACAATTCCTTCGGGTACTAGTGATTTTGTGGTGTATTGCGATGCTTCGCACCAAGGATTGGGGTGTGTTTTGATGCAACGAGGACATGTGATCGCATACGCCTCGAGACAGCTGAAAACACATGAAATCCGATATCCAATTCATGATCTTGAACTGGCAGCCATAGTGTTTGCACCAAAGATATGGCGACATTATCTTTATGGTGAGAAATTTGAGATCTTCTCTGATCACAAAAGTCCGAAATATCTGTTTTCCCAGTCTGAATTAACATGAGACAACGAAGATGGTTGGATTTATTGAAAGATTTTGATTGTGAGATCAAATATTATCCAGGAAAATCAAATGCAGCAGCCGATGCCCTGAGTAGAAAGATTTGTGCGTTGTCTTTGACTACAATGGGAGTATCTCGTTTAATAGAAAATTGATGTACTTCTGGATATTTATTTGAACGGACAAGAGACCGATGAGAATTTGTGCTATAAGTGCTGAACCTGAGTTGTTGCTTCGAAATAAAGAAGCACAAAAGAAGGATTTAGATATTCAGAAATTTGTTGAGATGGTCAAGTCTGGACATTCATCGGAATATAAGTGAGTGCTGACGATATTTTATATGTGAATAACAGACTTGTTGTTCCAGATGTTGTAGAGTTGAAACATCAGATTTTGAATGAGGCCCATAGAAGTAGATTCAGTGTGCATCCTGGAGGTAGAAAGATGTACAATGATCTAAAGAAACAGTACTGGTGGAAGCAAATGAAGTCTGATGTGACTGCATTTGTGTCTAAGTGCTTGAATTGCCAACAGGTGAAAGCTGAAAGAAAGAAACCTGCTGGGTTATTACAGAGTCTATCAGTTCCTGAATGGAAATGGGATCACATTTCTATGGACTTTGTAACGAAATTACCAAAATCATCCCGAGGTTGTGATGCTATTTGGGTAATTATCGATAGGTTGACGAAATCTGCTTGTTTTATTCCTTATCGAATGACCTATCGACATGATCAAATGGCAGATCTCTACATTAAAGAAGTGGTTAGACTTCATGGTGTGCCAAAATCGATTGTATCTGATAAAGATCCAAGATTTACTTCTCATTTTTGGAGTAGTTTGCAACAAGCTCTGGGTACAAAACTATACTTAAGCACTGCATATCATCCTCAAACTGATGGTCAATCTGAAAGAACAATTCAGACTCTTGAGGATATGCTTAGAGCAGTAGTGTTGGATTTTGGTATTTCATGGCAAGATTCATTACCATTGGTGGAATTTTCATACAACAACAGCTATCAAACCAGTATCGAAATGGCTCCGTTTGAAGCGTTGTATGGAATAAAATGTCGTTCACCATTATATTGGGATGATGTATCGGAGGTACCTGAATTGGGACCAGATTTGCTTAGAGAAATGACTGAGAAGGTGAAGTTGATTCAGTAGAAAATGAGAACAGCGCAACAGAGACAGACTAGATATGCGAATACCAGACGTAGGCCTTTGAGTTTTGAAATAGGGGACAGAATATTTTTGAAAATTTCACCCTTCAGGGGTACGATCAGATTTGGTAAACGAGGAAAATTGTCTCCGAGGTTTATTGGTCCTTATGAAATTCTTGAAAAGATAGGCGATCTCACTTATCGACTTGCATTACCTCCTTCTCTGGCGGGTATACATGATGTCTTTCATGTATCAATGCTAAGGAAATATCTACCTGATGTATCTCATGTTATTCCTGCTGAAGAAGCTAAACTTGATGAGACTTTGAGTTATTTTGAACAGCCGATACAGATTCTTGATCGAAAAGCCTGGTGATCTATCGAACTACCCTCGTTCGGACTTTCCAAGTGGTTACCATTTGTCGAGTGGATAAGTCCGAGGTCTTGATTGTACTGATTAGTCCTCACTACTCGAAACGTCATTGATACTCTCGCTCATAGGCGTCTTAGGGAACATTGTGATGTTCTGAGCATGCTGATGGATAGTGACCTGGTGATCTATCGAACTACCCTCGTTCGGACTTTCCAAGTGGTTACCATTTGTCGAGTGGATAAGTCTGAGGTCTTGGTTTTACTGATTATTCCTCACTACTCGAAACGTCATTGAGACTCTACATGATAGGCGTCTCACTTTGACCCGTTTACCAACTCACTTGGGGTCATTAGGTGGCGGGATTGGGTGAGGTCCCGATGCATGTAGGAGTCGATGCTTCGTTGTCGAGGATTCACCGCTCGCTTTCATGCGTGGATATCCTATGCTATCTGAGGAGATAATAGTGTATAAATCTCTGGCCAGAGTACTGGATGTGTTTTAGGTAAATGGGTTTGCCTAGTAACACTCGTGATGTCACTATTTGATCTCCAAGATGTATGCATAGTTATCGGATCTCTAGCGACTCTCGATTTACCAATGGTCGTTGATCTGGTCGGGATATATGTGTTGAAAGGACCGTACTGTACGCTAACCACGACCAACTGGTTCTTGCAGGCACTATCAGTGATACCTAGGGGATCATGAGGCGATGTTGCTAGGCTCTTTACCATGATCCGTTGGGCAAGTCCGAAATTGTGATTTCGGAGTCACAATGGTTGTGGGCCCACGGCTAGCTGTATCCCTGAACCATTGAGGGTCACACAAGTACTGGATTCAAGATTCCCGCACGGAAAATGAGCTCAATGTGTTGAGCATAGGAGAAGGATTTTAGGGAGTGCGACTTCCTAAAAGTCAACAGGGGTCAAATTGCGATTTCCCAAAGTTGAGGGGCTAAACTGCTATTTTGGTCTAGGTGGTCTGAAAATTTGTTTTCACATTATAATAATCAGTTTTGGAAACTGTGTTGATCGGTCCGATCGGATCGGTGATCGGGATTATGATGAAGCCACGGTGATGGAAATGAACCTAATGTTCATATGGACCTGGGCCTGACCCAAGTCCATTGGGCCGGTTCAAGTCCATCACTTATTTATTAAAACTAGACTTGGTCTAGGGCAACAATAACACTTGATCTCATACCCTAGCCTCCACACCTTGCGCCGCCCCCTTCCTCCTCTACCTCACGTCCGCCGCCGCTCCTCCACGCACCGCCGCGCCGCGCCGCCGTGATCGGATTTGTTCCGATCGTCTTTTCGAGGAGTTTCCGTCCGTGCCAAATTCGTCAGGCCTTCTAGTGCAGGCTGATGAAGGATTCTTGTTTCCGATCGTGGACCTGATTAGGAGGATCTACCGCCGCCTACCGTGAAGATCCAGATTCCCTATGAATTTGGTTGGAGCTAGGCGCCTAGACGCCAGCAAGGTAGCATTCGATAAACATCCTATGTATGGTTTATTGAATTGATTTGATGTATTGAACGTTTTTCGGGGCAAATTTTAAACTTCTGCTGCGCCCCCGGGAAACGGGATCCGGATCCAACACTGCACCAACAGTGATATCAGAGCCAAGGCTCGGATCCTTCAATACATGTATGTGCCTTATTGCATCAGATCACAAATTTTCGAAAATAAAAAAAAAAGGCAGCATTGTAGCCGCCGCACGCCGGCACTGTAGCCGCCGCACGCTGCTCGGCCGCCGTCCGGCGTACCCGAGCCGACGATGCGATGACTGTTCTGTCTTCTAGGTTATGTTTCGGGGCTGT
>KV015593.1:67164-78177 GCA_001598015.1 Dorcoceras hygrometricum
GTGAAGTGTTGTAAAGCGCTAGGAGTTCTCGTAGCTGTGGGTTACGGGATCGGGTGATTGTAGAAAGGCTACTCTCATCAAAGTCTTTTAGTGCTACCTTCCGAGGAGGAAGAAGGGGAGACGTAGGATATTGATATCCGAACTTCCAGAAACAAACTCTTGACTCAATCTCTTACTTACGCTTTTATTTTGTGTTGCGCATTGTTCATTGTTCACAAACCAATCGGCCTATTTCCGCACATATCTTGTTGGCTGAGAAGTTTGCATATAACTGAGTTCCAAACATTTTAAAAGAACTTTGAAATAGAAAAATCGAAGGAGTTCATTCAACCCCCCCCCCTTCTGAACTCCTATTTGCTTAGTGATCCTATTTCCGGGACCATCAAGTGGTATCAGAGCGGGAAATCTCAGTTATTGAACAATTATCTTTGTGTTTTACATCATATTAATATGTCTACCTCACAACACAAGATTCCTTTGTTCTCCAGAGACGAATACGATGACTGGAAGATCCGCATGCAGGCGCATCTTGCTGCTATGGATGATGAGATGTGGAAGGTTATTACTGACGGGCCTTTAAAGATTATGAAGCCCAATCTTGCTTTCTCTGTATCAAATGGCGAGGCTCAGTTCCTTGAAAAAGCAAGACATGAGTACACAAATGATGACAAGAAGAAAGCCAACTTGGACAACGTGGCCAGGGACATTCTATACAAAACGCTGGACAAAGACAAAAATATGTTCAGCAAAATCAAGACCTGCGCCACAGCGAAAGAACAGAGTGTTCAACAGCAGAAGCTTAAATGTTGAAGAAACTGCTCACGTAGTATTTGATGAAACAAGTTTCAAGTCCAACTCAGCTGCAAGCCTTCACGATTTGTGCTCACGCTTGGAATCAACAAGTCTTGACGACTCAGACGATGACGTGGCACCAAGAACATCAGCTGAGGAGGAACAACCAGCAGTGGTCACAACGCACACCAATGTTCAACAAGATCCAGCAGGTAATCCAATTGTTATTGATTTAACTAACTTGGATCAGCAGGATCGAATTACAAGTGCACCACCTGCTGGAGAAGAAGCGTCGAAGAATCAAGCTAATATACCAGCAGACGACGCTCAAACATCGACTGGCCAACCAGCAGGAAGCAATTCCCAACTCGTATCAAGTTCATCTGCTGAACAACCAATCGCGAGAAATTGTGAAGGAGTATCTCCTACTGGTCAATCAGCGCCTAGCGCATCAAGTCTACCTGCTGATGCATCAGCAGCGAGCACTTCTCACCAGCAGGAAGCAGACGCACAAGCTAGCGATTCAAATCAATTAGCGTCTACTGATCCAGCAATTGTGAACCATCCAACAACTCAGGGGGAACAACAATCAAATCCCATTGGACTTGATCTTCGGTGGAATAAAAATCATCCACCTGAGCAAGTCATAGGTAATTTTGAATCCCCTGTTCGCACTAGAGGCCAGCTATCTCAATATGAACATTTTGATGCTGCATTCATCTCACATATAGAACCTAAGGTAATAGATGAAGCCTTAGCTGACCCAAGCTGGATAGAAGCTATGCAAGAAGAGCTAAATCAATTTGCACGAAATAAAGTATGGCAACTTGTACCTAGACCTAAAAATCATTTAGTTATAGGTACTCGTTGGGTCTTTAGAAATAAACTGAATGAAGATGGCATAGTCACTAGAAACAAAGCTAGGCTGGTAGCACAAGGCTTTAGGCAAATGGAAGGAATAGACTTCGATGAAACTTTTGCACCAGTAGCTAGACTAGAAGCCATACGCATGTTTCTTGCATATGCTGCATATAAAGACTTCAAAGTCTTTCAGATGGATGTCAAGAGTGCTTTTCTTAATGGCATCTTGACAGAGGAAGTGTATGTTGCACAACCTCCTGGCTTCGTTGATCATACAAATCCTAGAGTTTGTTTACAAACTGGACAAAGCTCTATATGGGTTGAAACAAGCACCCAGAGCTTGGTATGATACACTCACAAACTTCCTGCTGGAACATCAATTTACAATAGGCACAGTTGATAAGACTTTGTTTAAATTTGTTAAGGATGATCATGTTTTACTTATTCAAATATATGTTGATGATATTATTTTTGGGTCATCTAACCCCAAACTGTGCAAGACGTTTTCCAAGTTGATGCAGGATAAGTTTGAAATGAGCATGATGGGGGAGCTGACTTTCTTCTTAGGCTTACAAGTGCGCCAGTTGGAGAATGGAATATTCATCAACCAGGCTAAATACACTAAAGAACTGCTGAATAAATTTGGGATGGAAAATAGTTCAGCAGCAGCTACTCCCATGAGTTCCACGATCAAGATGGACAAAGATGAAGCTGGAACTGCCATTGAGGTATCTTTGTATCGTGGTATTATAGGCTCTTTGCTTTATTTGACTGCTAGCAGACCAGACATCATGTTTGCTGTCTGTATGTGTGCTAGATTTCAAGCAGAGCCAAAGCAATCACATTATATTGCTGTTAAGAGAATCCTCAAGTATTTAAAGGGTACTTCCAACGTGGGTCTTTGGTATCCCAAAGACTCAGGCTTTAATCTAATTGGGTATAGTGATGCAGATTACGCAGGTTGCAGGATTGATCGCAAGAGCACGAGTGGAACATGTTTTCAAGCAGAGCCAAAGCAATCACATTATATTGCTGTTAAGAGAATCCTCAAGTATTTAAAGGGTACTTCCAACGTGGGTCTTTGGTATCCCAAAGACTCAGGCTTTAATCTAATTGGGTATAGTGATGCAGATTACGCAGGTTGCAGGATTGATCGCAAGAGCACGAGTGGAACATGTCAATTCTTAGGGGATCGATTGATCTCTTGGTTTAGTAAGAAGCAAACGTCAATTGCCACATCAACTGCTGAAGCTGAATATCTTGCTGCTGGCAGTTGTTACGCACAAATCCTGTGGATTCAACATCAATTGAAGGATTATGGCATTGATGCTTCTGAAGCTCCCATTCTCTGTGACAACACAAGTGCAATTGCAATCACTCAGAACCCTGTGCTGCATTCACGAACCAAGCACATCTATATAAGGCATCACTTCATAAGAGACCACGTGCTAAATAAGGACGTTCGGCTGGAGTATGTGTCAACTGAACAGCAAGTAGCTGATATTTTCACAAAGCCTCTGCCGGACGCTAAGTTTTCTTATTTTAGAAACTCTTTAGGTCTTCTTGAGTTGCCTTAATCGTTTGTGTACTAACGCTTTTGCAGGTTGTTTAGCCATCGCTTAAATCAGCAGCAGGTTTGTTGTTCAGGGGGAACGACTAGCCTACCTGCTGAAATAAGCGTTTCCTGCGTTTGGAGTATATTAGTCGTAGGGGGAACCAGGTGCTGATTTAATAAGCGTGACGTCAGCAGAACATGTTGCTGCTGGACATAATCAGCAGTTGTGTGTATACTGCTGATGCTTATAAGTTATCAGCACTTGCCACCCTCAGCGCAATATCGAATCAGCAGTAGTGGTTTTACACTTACTGTATCAGCAGTTGTGACTATTTACCTTTGGCGCGAAGCTATCTTTTTTTGTGCGTTATTTTATTAAAATTTTGGAAAATGCTTTACACCGTACGATCAAAACCTTTTGAAAATTTTCAAATCTTTTCCAAAACAGTACGCGCTAACGGATGGTTGACACGTGTCTTACCATGCAAACAGTCACATCAACATTTTCTCTCTCCAAAAACTCTTTGCATTCTTTACTTATTTACCGCATGACTGTTTATCTTCGTTTACCTTGCTTATTTGCTTTCAATCGTATTTCTCTTGCGCATATTTTCTTCTGCAAAGATTTCACAGGCATTTTCTTCGACTATCTACAATTCGAAATGGCTTCCTCTTTCTACTCAAATGCTCAGCATGTGGATTTTGACTCCGTTCTCAGTATGGATGACCACGAAATGGTGTCGATGTTTGAGGCTCTTATGGCTTCCGGCCTTAGAGGTTTTCTGGGATGCCCAGCAGTAGTTTATGAAGATGCTTTGGTTGATTTCTTTGAGAACGCATCTGTTCGCAATGGGGTGATTATCAGTACCGTGGATGGTCAGTTAGTGGAAATCTCGGAGGCATTGTTTGCAGAATCTTTTGAGCTTCCTGTAGATGGTGTTGGGGATTTATCAGAAATACCCAAGGATGCGATTTTCGATGCTCGGAGCATCGTATCTTTATCTGGTGAGCCAATCAGTTTATCAGGAAGGAAGAACCAAATGAAGATGCCCTTTCGTCTTCTTTGTGATATTATGGCTAAAGCCATTTCTGTTAAGGCTGGGTCTTTCAACGCCATCACGGTTGAGAAATTTTCTTTGATGACGGCGGTTGTTTGCAGGATTAAGATGAACTGGGCTAAGGTCTTGTTCAGTATTTTGAAGAAGATGGTAACTCCAAGGTCCAAGCAAGCCAAAGGGTTTGCCATTCAAATCAGTCAGTTGCTGGCGACCTTTCTTACTTTGGAGTTGGGTGAGTCTTCTGAGTTCCCAGCGTCCAAGATTCTCACTAAGAAGACTGTTCATCGTTTTGTTTCCGTTATTAATCGAAACGGTGCTGAAGAAGGTACTGGGGCAGTTAAGCAAAGGGCTGTCTCGAAGAAGAGACCTGCTGCTGATGTTGGAGCAGCAGTTCCTAAGAGGAAGAGGACAATCAAGAATAAATCTATTTCATCTATTTCTACCATGGAGTTGGTAGAGGTCGCAGAAGAGGCTCTACCCATTCAGCAGGTAGCGGAGCCTTTAGATGTTGAGGAGCCTAGATGCTCATCTGCTGATGCTGTGGATTTGATAATTCAGCAGGTGCTCGATGAAACTCGAGCAGCTGATGCACCTGCTGATACAGCTCAACCAGCAGTCTCTGAAGAAAAGCATTGGTTTGATCTTCCATACGACGATCTTGTTAAGCAATGGGAGGCTGAGCGTCCAGTGGTCACTGCGAGTGACACTGATGAAGACTTAGCAACTGTGGATGTTGCCCCTGCTGTGGGAGTTCAGCAGGTTGAGGAATCTGTGGCTCCTATCTCTGCTGAAGTTACGCTCAGTGCTGATGAGCAAATGTCGCTGGATGATATTCTTTTGACAATTCCAGTTGATATTCCTTTGCCCTCCACCTGCATGGAAGTTACGAAGATTACAATGGGCAAATCAATAAAGATTCCAGGCGTCACGAAGTGGACCTGGTTTCTCAAAAGTCTTCCTCGTATCCCTGTTGATGATAAAGGGAAGCAAATTTTGGTGGAGAAAGACCCTGTTAAGGGCAATCCTGCTAAGGAACATTATTCTTTGATTTGTGCAGACATCGAATTGCTTGTGAATTTGCGGACACAGGTAATTGATGAGGTCGCTACATTCTTTCATTCTTTTAGCCTGAAGAAACTGGCTACGATCAATTTTGAGATGTATAGAAAGGAAGAGCAAGTTCTGTCCTGGGGAGAAACAGAGTCTCCTCAGGAAGCCATTCAGCGAAAATTTTATATTCTACTCAAGTATAGAACAGTTTTGGTGTGGAAGTTCTTGGAAGCATGGAGGGTCAACTTTGTTCCTGGCCAAGGCTCTTCGGCTGTTGATATTCAAGTAATTGAGCTGCTTTCGGACCTCTATCTTTCTTTCTTGGAGGAATTGGCGAAGGAAGCGCGAGCTCATAATCTTATCTGGAACAAGCCCTGCTGCTCTAAAATTTTTGAAGGGAGCCCACGCGATCGAGGCGCTGTAATTGCCAGAACCAACTCAAATACTCGATCGATGTGCTGGATTAGGAAAATGATTTTGGTTGATGGATTGTGGACGGTGGAGCTTTGTGCTGATAAGTGGGTTAAAATTCCCCGGAAGGTTATCTCTACTGTAGTTCCTCGTCAGCGGCAATTTGATGACACTCTACCTTCAATGAGTGTGTTTTTTAGGCTGATGAAGAAGAGATGGGCGGATGTTTGTTTGGAGGTAACTGATTTTTGTGCTTCTCGAAGATTATTACCAGTTGGCTCCATCAACTTCTGTAGAGCTTTAGAGATCGTTGAGACCGATTCTTGTTTTGCTTCTCGCCAGCCGACAGTATTTTCTCTTCGTTTGTCTCAGTTTTGCACAATTCAGATTCAGTACAGTTTGTTTAGCAGTTTGTCTACAGCCGATATTTCGGAATTTCTTTCGTCTATTGCTTTGGATAGATCAGCTTTTCGTAGTGTACAGATTGCTCAGTCAGTTGTTCCGAGTGTACAGCTTTCTTTGGATCAGCGTCCATCTTGTCCTATCTCTCCTGATAGTTCTTCTTCACTGCGCTTTGATCAGACAGATATTGATGCGACTGCGTCTTCTCGACCTACTATTTCTCCAGATCTCTATGCTGTTTTTGCCGATTTCCAAGCCGCTCTTTCAGAACAGATGTTTGTATCTCAGAATGATATTTCATCCAGGCTGCATAAAATCGAGCAGAGCGTGTGTGACTCCCTGAGGGATCAAGCAGATATATTCAGAAATTTATCTCAGGGAGCACGACAAGAAGTCCGCACTCTCGATGATGTCCACACTATTCGCTTCAATGAATTTCGCAAAAATGTCCTCACTCAGAATGCTTCTATTTTTCAAGGACTAGCGGATGTTCGACATGAAGTGGAAGCCGTTAATGCCAAAGTGGACATCATGGTCTCTCGCGTTAATGCTATTCAAAAGGATGCTGAGGCCACCAAGGAAGCCCTTTCCCATCAGCTTCTCGAATTCCAGAGTTCAGCACAGGAAAATCATAATGTTATGCATGCCCAGCTAAGTGAGCTTGTTGATTATATTCATAAGGGCAGTGCTGACAAAAAGGGGGAAAGTGGCAGCCGAGGACTTCAACAGCCTGCGAGTACTCAAATTGAAGGCAGTGCTGTGACTCCAACGTTTGAGCAAAGAGTAGAAATGGCTCAGCGACGCATTGTTCATACAATGCTGGATGCTGACAGAGCAGCGGAGCGAGACAGAGAAAGAAGAAGAAAAGAGGCAAGGTCGTTGAAAAGAAGGAGAAAAGACTAGATTATCTTTTTCTGCTGATATTCGTTGTGCACATCCTATGTACAATTTTTGTTGGTTAAGTTTGGTTAAGTTGGAACGACAGCGTTTTGATTTGCTTAGACATTTCAGCAGAAGCGTTCCTTAGACAAACCAGCAGATGGCTACAGTGGATTTCAACCAGTTCAACCAGCAGATGATGTTAACCAGCAGATGCTTTACAAAGATAGCAAAACGGCGTCACTTGAATAAGTTGACACGACATCGTTTTTGCAAAAGGAATCAGCAGATGGAAAAACGCATATGCATATCAGCAGGAGAATTCTTCCAAGCGTTTTTCCAGTCGAAGTTCTTGACAACGACGATGAAGATAGTGCTGGTTACCAAAGTAATTTCAGGCGCAAGCTCAAAATGATTCAAATACGATCGTTTGCTCTTAAGGAAAAGATTTGTTGGATCGTACAGTTGCCTGGAATGAAGGAGACAAGTTAGGTACTATTTTGGGTGAATAGTACAGTGTACAGAGGCCGTTTCTCCATTCTTACACAAAAATGGAAAGAAGACAAATTGGCTCTGTGGATGAGCAATTGACCTTGCAGTGGAGCAGGAATTACGGTGTACGATTTTGGCAGTAATTCAAACGGGATTCATTTCCTTTGAAGAATTAATATGACCGTTGCAGTCGAAGCTTATAAATATCAGCAGCGGTGTTGAAGAAGACACTTCGCTAATCATCTATTGCTGTAACGCTGCCAAAATATTTACAGAACTTTCACTTCGTTGATATCTTCAAAAAGCTCAGACTCGAAGAACTTATCGTTTGATCTTCATTAGAAAAACATTCGAGTCAATCTTCTGGTTGTTCATTGTTGAAATCAGAAGATATTTATAGTCTCTTGATTCGTGTTCTCATTGATATATTTGATAGAGTCTGTAAACGAACTGTCTTTTAAGAAGTTCGTAAAACGTTCAAAAACACTGTAAACCAGCAGCGAAGTCTGCGTGAAGTATTGTAAAGCGCTAGGAGTTCTCGTAGCTGCGGGTTACGGGATCGGGTGATTGTAGAAAGGCTACTCTCATCAAAGTCTTTTAGTGCTACCTTCCGAGGAGGAAGAAGGGGAGACGTAGGATATTGATATCCGAACTTCCAGAAACAAACTCTCGACTCAATCTCTTACTTACGCATTTATTTACTGTTGCGCATTGTTCATTGTTCACAAAAAAATCAGCCTATTTCCGCACATATATTGTTGGCTGAGAAGTTTGCACGATTTCATTAGAGGGTGGTGAAATCGTTAAAATAGTGGGAGGGTAATTCATAAAACTTAATGACCTTGTTTTATGTCTTAGCGTTTTTCATATATAGTTAGTAATGCATGTCTGTTTTCTTTTCAGTATAAACTGCTTTATAATGTCTTCGATCAAAAACCCACTCGCTGCTATACTGGATAGCAACAAGTTCACCGGTCTGAACTACCAAGACTGGCTTCGAAACCTCAACATTGTGTTGGCTTCGGAGAAACTTCTCTATACGATAGAGAAGAGCCCTCCGAAGGAAGCCCCTGCCGATATCAGCCCTGAGGAGCTGACTAAGCTTAACCAATGGTGGGACGACGAGCTTAAGACACGATGCTATATGATGGCATCGATGTCCAACGAAATGCAACGGCGCTTTGAGAAGACGGTGTATGCTGCTGACATACACCTTCATCTTAAGGAACTGTATGGGGAGAACTCTCGACATGAGAGGTTCACCACTGTCAAGGAGCTTATGACTAGCCGCATGCACGATGGGACTTCGGTCCGCGATCATGGGGTTCGTATGATTGGACTCATTGAAAAGTTGGTGGGCCTTGATATCACTCTTCCACACGAGCTGTCTGTGGATTTGCTTCTCCTCTCGCTCCCTGCTGCATTCGACCCATTTGTGGTCAACTTTAACATGAACAAGCTGGAAGCCACCCTTGAAGAGGTGGTGAACATGCTTGTAGTGTTCGAGGGGACCATAAAGAAGGACAAGCCCGTCCTCCTTATGGGCTCTTCTTCCTCTGCGAAGAAGGGGTCCAAACGCAAGGGTAAGAAGCGTTCTGCCCCTGCAAAGGAGTAAAAGCCCACCAAGAAGCCCAAGGCAAAGGCTTCCAAGCCAAACAAGACTGAGGATGTTTGCCACCACTGCCACAAGCCTGGGCACTGGAGGAGGAACTGCAAGGAGTACCTCGAGTAGTTGCGAACTGCAAAAGGTATGTTCTATATCGAAATAAATATGTCTCTTAATTCGAATTTCTTGGGTACTTGATACCGGATGTGGATCTCACATCTGCAATGATTTGCAGGTGATGACAAGAAGCCGACGTCTTAGAGAGGGTGAGACCCACTTGAGGCTGGGCAATGGAGCAAGGGTTGCTGCAGTAGCTATAGGAGATGTTTATATATTTCTGTCTTTAAATTTTAAGTTGTTATTGAAAGACGTTTTATTTGTTCCCGAATTAATAAAGAACATTATTTCTGTTTCTATGCTTGATAGTGATGGATATTCTTGTCATTTTGCTAATTCGATTTGCAATATATACAAGAATGAATTTTTGATTGGAATTGGGGAAAGCGAAAACGATTTATACACCGTAAAATTAAAAGAAGTTCCAACTCGCGATGTGGAAACACATACAACAACAATTAAAAGGAAAAACGATAGCTTGAACCCAGCATAACTTTGGCACGCTAGTGTTAGAATAGATGTCCAACTAGCCAACTTGTGGCGTGTGAGTTTATAGACTCTTGTATATGACAATCTTTATATATGATATTTCGCATTTATTTATGGCATTCTTTACTTTCATTGTGTTGTATGATGATTAACAATTGCGTTGAGTAAAGACCTAGAATGTACTAAAGTGTATGTTAGATGTGATAGTGGGTATGACGGCTATCATGAAACACATCTAATAGTCACTGTGTATTCTGAATTAGTTCCTAGTCGATTGGGCCGTCAAAATGAGGATAAGGCCGCCCGAGCTCGAGACTAGTATCTGCGATGCAAAGTACCATGTTTCATTGGTAGGGAACATTGTGATGTTCGGAGGATGCAGATAGATAGTGACCTTGTGATCTATCGAACTACCCTCGTTCGGACTTTCCAAGTGGTTACCATTTGTCGAGTGGATAAGTCCGAGGTCTTGGTTGTACTGATTAGTCCTCACGACTCGAAACGTCATTGAGACTCTACATGATAGGCGTCTCACTTTGACTCGTTTGCCGACTCACTTGGGGTCATCAGGCGGCGGGATTGGGTGAGACCCCGATGCATGTAGGAGTCGATGCATCGTTGTCGAGGATTCACCGCTCGCAGACATGCGTGGATATCCTATGCTATCTGAGGGGATAATAGTGTATAAATCTCTAGCCAGAGTACTAGAAGTGTTTTAGGTAAATGGGTTTACCTAGTTATACTCGCGATGTCACTATTCGATCTCCAAGATGTATGCATAGCTATCGGATCTAGAGCGACTCTCGATTTACCAATGGTCGTTGATCTGATCGAGATATATGGATTGAAAGGACCGTACTGTACGCTAACCACGACCAACTGGTTCTTGCAGGCACTATCAGTTATACCTAGGGGATCATGGGGCGATGTTGCTAGACGCTCTTACCATGATCCGTTGGGCAAGTCCGGAATTGTGATTCCGGAGCAACAATGGTTGTGGGCCCACGGCTAGCTGTATCCCTGAACCATTGAGGGTCACACAAGTACTGGATTCGAGATTCCCGCACGGATACTGAGCTCAATGTGTTGAGCATAGGAAGAGGATTTTGGGGAGTGCGACTTCCGAAAATTCAACAGGGGTCAAATCGTGATTTCCTCCTGTTGAGGGGCAAAACGGTCATTTTGCACTGGGGTTCTGAAAAATGGTTTTTCAGATCATAGTATTCAGTTTTGGAAACTGAGTCGATCGGTCCGATCTAATCGGCGATCGGAGTTATGATGAAGTCACGGTGATGGGGATG
>KV015594.1:3447-32809 GCA_001598015.1 Dorcoceras hygrometricum
TAATGCCTCCATATCTTAAGGGCAAAGACAACAGCTGCTAATTCCAAGTCATGTGTTGGATAATTTTTCTCATGTTCCTTCAGCTGTCGAGATGCGTACGAAATAACTTTACAATCCTGCATCAACACAGCTCCTAGTCCCAACTTAGACGCATCAGTGTATATCACAAATTTTCCCTCATCAGTTGGCATTGTCAAAACAGGGGCTTCAATCAGCGCTTGCTTTAATTTGTCAAAACTGGTTTGACACTCTTCTGTCCAGTTATACTTCACTTGCTTCCTTGTAAGCGTAGTCAAAGGAACAGCAATCTTGGAGAATCCTTGGATGAACCGTCGATAATATCCAGCTAAACCCAAGAAACTTCTTATCTCTGCTACATTCTTTGGTGCTGGCCAGTCGCGAACCGCTTCCACTTTAGCAGGGTCGACTTCTATTCCATCTCTAGAAATTATGTGGCCTAGGAACGATACTTTCTCCATCCAAAAGTCACACTTGCTGAATTTAGCAAACAGCTGTTTATCTTTCAAAATCTGGAGCACACTTCTTAAATGTTGAACATGCTCCTGCTGAGTCTTAGAATAGACTAAGATATCGTCGATGAATACTACCACAAACTGATCTAGATATGGTTGAAAAACTCTATTCATTAAGTCCATAAATGCTGATGGAGCATTGGTAAGTCCAAAGGGCATAACCAAAAATTCATAATGGCCATATCTAGTTCTAAAGGCTGTTTTGTAAACATCAGCAGCCTTAATCTTTAACTGGTGGTATCCTGACCTCAAGTCAATCTTAGAAAATACTACAGACCCTCTTAATTGGTCAAAAATATCTTCTATCCTAGGTAATGGATATTTATTCTTAATTGTCAACTTATTTAACTCTCGATAATCTATACATAATCTCATACTCCCATCCTTTTTCTTTACAAATAGAACAGGGGCTCCCCATGGCGAAGTACTGGGTCTAATAAATCCTTTCTCCAACAGGTCTTGTATCTGTTCTTTCAATTCTTTCATCTCTGTTGGAGCTAACCGATATGGTGGTCTAGATACTGGAGCAGCTCCTGGAATTAGATCAATGGAAAATTCCAGCTCCCTGTCTGGTGGCAATCCTTGAATATCTTCAGGAAAAACTTCAGGGAATTCATTTGCTACTTCTACTATGGACAGCTGGGGCCTATCAGTAGCAGCTAATGATGATATAGCTGAAGGAATTTTATTATCATGTTTGGCCAAAAACTGGAATGGCTCTTTTCCTACTGGATTAACAGCTACTGCTCGCAGTTTAAAGTCAATCACTACCCCAAACTTAGTTAGCCAATCTATTCCCAAAATTAAATCAAATTCTGGCATTGGTAACACGATTAAATCAGCAGTAATCTTATGCCCTTGAAGTTTAAGCTCTAAACTTTTAAACAATTCGTGCGATACCAATTTTTCCCCAGATGGTACCAACACACAATAACCTATCATTACTTGCTCCGGCTGGATTGACAATTTCTTAACAAATTCAGTAGAAATGAATGAATGCGTAGCTCCTGAATCTAACAAAGCTAGAGAAGGAAATCCAGCTATCTAATTCATCTGTAACCACCGTAGACTCTGGAGGAGCTTGATCAGCAGTCATCACATAGGCTCTGCTGGTCACCAGTTGCTTAGATTTTGGACAATTCTTCAAAACATGTCCAGGCAATCCACACTTGTAGCAGACGTTTTGTCCAAGTATGCATTGTCCCAAATGAGGCTTTTGACACTTAGGACATAATGGCCTATTGCTACCAGCAGGAACGGAGCTTATAGGTTGAATTTGTAGAGGCTTTTGCTCCTGAGGCCTCTGCTGGTTCTTGCTCTGTTTCTTGAATGGCCTTTGATCCTTTTGCTGAAAGGCCTGTCTCTTTTGCTGCCTTTCTTCATCGAGATCTTTCCAATCTCTTTCAATTTGCAGGGCTCTATCCACTGCTTCCCTGTAAGTTCTTGGCACTGACAGCCTCACATTCATCTTGAACATTGGTAAAGTTGGAGGTACTCGAAAATAACATCCATGGATTTAATCCAACTCTCAGCAATTAGTGGATCAGTAGTCCCACTAAATTCCTTAGGCTTCTGGCGCCTAAATTTTTCTTGGGGGTCATCGTTACTTGGTCCCCTGCTGCTGGAAGATTGGCCATTGCCTCTACTATTATTTTGTTCTACCAGCATTCTTAGTAGTTGAGCGATGTTAGCATTGTTATCGCTCTCAGTTTCTTCTAGAGGAACACTGCTTCTATTTCTTCCTCGACCTCTTCCTGACATTCTATATTCTATAGCCCATAATCCACCATATGCATAAATCAGAACATGCTAAAATAAAAACAATGCTCTGAAAATAAACTCACAACTTAGAAGAACAGAAGATGAACTTTGATCCAGCTGATGGTGCATGTGTTTATCTCAGGAACGTTGCTCTGATACCATGTTGTGACGCCCGAACCCAACGGGACCACGAGAATTGGGGTAAACAAAAATTTTCGAATAAAAGAAGGCTAAAAGGTAAATTGTTATAAGCTGCATCTCTCATAACTCAAAGGAAATAAGACACCAAAACAATTCGAAGTTCAGCAGGTACATAAGTTCGCACGCTACTGCTAAACATTTGCGGAAAACAGGGTATTTTCATATAACTTGCAATTGCGGTTTACAGCAGCTGCTATTCGATGAAAATATACAACCATTGCTACTGATTTAATACAGCACATCCTAATCAAAACAATACAACTTAGACACGGAAAAACGTAGGCCGTGGATAAACACAACGCCACCCATCTGCTGATTCAAGTTCCACCTGCTGTTCCTCCATCAGCTGTCGTACCTGCACCATTTTAAAAGCTAGTGAGCCTAAAGGCTCAGCAAGTAAAATCTGAGTAGTAACAATTTCATAAAACGCAGGCAGACATCTGTACAATGCATATGTTAAGGAACCTCAAAATACAATGTCAATTTCGTAAACATTTCAGTAAACATTCAATGGCAGAAACAGGGGATGATAACCCAGCTTCTCATTTCTTTCAGTTTCATTTTCAGTTGATCATGGCATATAAGTTCTATGTGGTCCAATTTGCACTTTGATCAAAATGACTCCCGATATCAGTTTAGCATATAGCTCATATGAAAGGGCAGTCGACATCTTCGACAACTGCTCACCCTTCTCCTTGGTGACCTTAACTGTCTATGCCATAATCTAAAACATCTTTCGTTCCTTAACAATCTTTCTTTAAACATTTCTGTAAAACATCGGGTTCCATTATTTAAAACATTTGCTTCCCATTTTAAAACTTTACCAATATACAATATCATTTTCGTAAACATTTCAATGGCAGAAACAGGGGATGATAACCCAGCTTCTCATTTCTTTCAGTTTCATTTTCAGTTGATCATGGCATATAAGTTCTATGTGGTCCAATTTGCACTTTGATCAAAATGACTCCCGATATCAATTTTAGCATATAGCTCATATGAAAGGGCAGTCGACATCTTCGACAACTGCTCACCCTTCTCCTTGGTGACCTTAACTATCTATGCCATAATCTAAAACATCTTTTGTTCCTTAACAGTCTTTTCTTTAAACATTTCTGTAAATCATCGGGTTCCATCATTTTAAACATCTACTTCCCATTTTAAAACTTTATTGAGTATTGAATTCGACTGTGAAAGCATATCGTTAAACTGGAACTGGTTGAAAGAAAACCAGTCGCAAGGAATAGTACCAGTCGCAAGACTAATACCTGCTGAAATGAATAGTATCAGTCGCAAGACTAATACCTGCTGAAATGAATAGTACCAGTCGCAACAAGAATCCAGTCGCAACAAATAGAAACCAGTCGCGAGATAAACATAAAGTGAAACGATGTCGTTGGGGTGATCAGCAGATGAAATAACAAGACTACCTGCTGATCTTATTATGACTTAAAGAAACGACGTCGTTAGCGCGTCGATTAGTCGCAAGAAATACGCTAATCGATCATCTGTAAGAAAAACGCTAACACGTGTATGTAAATGAATAGTACCAGTCGTAATTTGTAAAACACCAAACCTTCTTTTAAAGAAATCATTTCACCTCCTTAAAACATCTTGTAATAAATTTAGAACCAGCTCGTGCATCGCTACTTGGAGTCACCTGCTGGAACCAGCCGCAGCGCAAACTTACCTGCTGATATCAATAATTCAGCAGATACATGATATTTAAAATTGCCAAAATGACCCATAAGATTTATGAAATGCATAAATATGGTCCTAGGAATTTTGGGGCGTTACAATTTTTCATTGTATTTCAAACAAAAATTAATTTAAAGATATGTTTGTATTACTTTTCCTTCCAATAATTAAATTTGTAGGTCAAATTTTTTCCTGTCATGTCCTGTATTTGAAATCCTGTAATTAATAACAATAATGTTAAATATTCTGTCCCAGAGGATGCAGTCCTAAATTATACGAAAATATAAAAAAGAAATACGCACAGCAAGATGATTGGCCGAGCATATTAGTATTTTCTAGAATAGCCACATACCAATTTATGCGTGTACAGTGAGGTACATAGTTATCAATTATTGTATACAAAACATCAATGTCACCTCATATTTATATAGTTAGTATATAGTTTTCACATCTGTAACACTTTCTAAATATATTTTTGAGTTTTATATCTAAAGGGTCACAAGAAGTTCTCCAGAACTTCATTTTTAATTTGTCAAAATTTTCAAAGAGCGAAACAAATCTTAATTTTTGAGCAAATTATTTTTGTTATTTTTTTCAGGTGAAATATCGTGTCTCCCTCTATCTTACATTTACTCGTCGCTTCCCCACCAACAAACTCCATTACACAAGATCTGAGCCTGCTCCCCTCCCTAGCTTCACTGTTACTGCTTCTTCCTTTGCTCTCCAATGGCGGATACTAATGATCTCTCTCCTCCTTTACTCCTACACTATCCATTTCTTCTTCTTATTTCTGATCTGTGATCACCCCTACTTTCAGTATTTACCAGTTGTACTTGGAAAACTTCGTTTCTTCTTGCGTAGACGATGGCGGACGAGGAACTCATGCTTTTACATGGAGATTTGGAACTGCATATCTACGAGGCGCGTAGCCTGCCCAACATGGACTTGGTGTCGGAGCGCCTCCGCCGCTGCTTCACCGCTTGCGACGCGTGCTGCACCGCCAATGCTGCGGAATCTGAGGGTAGCGGTGGTGGGAGTGGTCGGCAGGACCGGAAGCTGGACCACCACCGCAAGATGATCACTAGCGACCCTTATGTCACGGTGTCCGCTCCCCAGACCACACTCGCCCGCACGCGCGTGATACCAAACTCCCAGCATCCCACATGGAACGAGCATTTTCATATCCCCTTAGCTCATCCAATGGCGTTTCTGGATTTCCGCGTTAAGGATAATGATTCGTTTGGGGCTGACACCATGGGGAGTGTGTTAATCCCGGCGGAGAAGATCGCTTCCGGCGAGGTGATCGAGGGCTGGTTTACGGTCAATTCCTCTTCCGGTAAGCCGCCGAAACCTGATACTGCGCTGCGGCTTAAGATGCAATTCGTTCCTTGTAATAAAAACCCACTGTATAATCATGGGATTGCGGGTGACTCATCACACAAAGGGATCAGGCACACTTATTTCCCTCTGAGGAAAGGGAGCTCGGTTACTCTGTACCAAGATGCACATTGTAAAGATGATGGTAAAATGCCTGAGATTATGTTAGAGAATGGGCTGGTTCGGCAGCATGCCCGATGTTGGGAGGACATATGCTATGCAATATCGGAGGCGCACCACTTGATATACATTGTGGGGTGGTCTGTTTTCCATAAAATCAAGTTGATAAGGGAGCCAACGAAACCATTACCGAGAGGCGGGGACCTGACACTAGGTGAACTGTTGAAGTATAAGTCTGAGGAAGGTGTCCGAATTCTATTATTGGTTTGGGATGATAAGACTTCTCACAATAAACCCTTAATCAAAACGGTACGTCCAACCATGACGTCTTATGACAAAGATAGGCTCGAGCTAGTAACGGGTTGAATGTTAGCCTAGGTTAAACTTTGTTCATACATTTATTCTTGTTGCTTAGCTGTAATTTGGGTTGTGTAAGGTGCACGGCAATTTAGCAAATTGAAGTCCATGAGTATCTTTGGATGTTGCTAGTTGCCAACCTGGAAAAAAGAATGGAAAGCCTGTGAGCTGTCTGATTTAAAGTTTATATAAGTGCACTGAACATTTAGTATCATAAGTGGAATATGGAAGATTCGTTGAGTGCAAGAATGTTTAGGATGCCATGGAAAATACTGATATAATTTGAAATTGGTCTACCTATCTCAACCATGTGGAATAGAATGTTCTGCAGCTTTTTACATGTTTCTTATTTTCATTTTCTTAATCACACATGCCATTTGTCAACTAGTGCTTCATTCTTTTTTTTTTGTCTCTCTCTGTGAAATCCTAGTAAATATGATGGGCTCATATTAGTGTTACCTTAATATGTGTTTTCTTGTTGAAACAAGTCATCATGCACTGCAAACTATGCTATGAGGAACTAGTCAACACTAACTGTTTAATCTTTAATATCCACATTCCTTATATCTCCTGTTTCCAAGTCCTTATAACACCGTAGACACAATTTAGTGAATTGAAGTTTTCGTGAATTGTTTTGGTGACATTTGATGCAGGAAGGCGTAATGAAAACTCATGATGAGGAGACCAAGAAGTTTTTTCGGAATTCATCTGTGATGTGTGTGCTGTCACCGCGCTATGCAAGCTCTAAACTTAGCTTTTTGAAACAACAGGTTGATGTCTTGTAAACTTTAATCCTTTAAAGTCTGATCTTGCATATTTCATCTCCAATTGATCTTCTCAACTCAAACATCTTCTCTAGCAGTCTAGCCTCTCTCTTTTTCCATTTGATTGTCAAGTTATTGACTTCAGCATGCAATTGCATTATAGGTCATCGGAACTGTTTTTACACATCATCAGAAATGTGTTCTTGTTGATACACAAGCCCATGGCAATAATCGAAAAATTACTGCATTCTTAGGTGGTCTTGATCTATGTGATGGTCGATATGATAGTCCCGAACATCGATTATTCCATGATCTTGACACAGTTTTTAAGGATGATTTTCATCAGCCTACATTTGCGGTATGAACTTAACCCTTGTACAGTTTTTGTTTTTATACTTGTTTACTCTTAATTCTTAACTGCACTTTTAATACTTCTGTTTGTGATAATGCATGTCCTAAATAATGTATATTAGGATTATGTGTGCTTACTGGTTATTGAATTTCATTACCAAGACCGAAAATAATGCAAGCCTTTCAGGATTTATGAGGTGATTTCAGCTTCTAAGAAAAACTGAGCATTTAATCTTTAAGCATTTATCTAGTGACTTACATCAAGGACGGTAGTCTCTCTATTACTAGTCCGAGATGTTGCAATCTCGCTTATTGGTTGAAACTGTCACTGTTTTTTTTTTATCGAATGATTTGTCATTCACTTTTCTTGGCCGATGATCATGTTTTTTTCATTTTTTTTTCAAATACATTGAAGTGGTGGTTGGTGATTAGCTCATGATAAAGATATTTTTTTTTGTTTCTCTTTTACTTGGTTTCATTTGTTGAGATGATTTTAGAAGTACCCAGTGCCTAGGATATGTTATTGACAGCAGTTCACTTGATAAAACTGTTATAATTTATTAAAGATGATCACCTACTACCTGTTATACAACATTTGAGCATCAGGAAAATCTTTATGCTCTTTAAACCGGTATACGACATATATATTTATATATAACTCATAAAAATTGTGATTGATTTGTTCTAATGGTGAACCTTAATCGGTACTCTAGTATTCTGTTAAGTAGTTTGTGGTTTTACCTGCTAATTCTTCCAATTTCGCTTCATCTTCTCTTCTTGTTCATTAAATGGAATTTTAGGCAGGAATAAAGGCTCCGAGGCAGCCATGGCATGATTTGCATTGCAGAATTGATGGGGCTGCTGCATACGATGTCCTTATAAACTTTGCTCAACGATGGAGGAAAACAAAGTGGAGAGAATTTAGTTTACTTAAGAAAAAGATGACCCACTGGCATGATGATGCTATGTTGAAGATCGAGAGGATATCGTGGATACTCACGCCTGCGTTTTCTTTTTCCAAGGATGGAACTCACACATCTTTCCAAGATGATGATCCTCATCTTTATGTGTCCAGAGAAGAAGACCCAGAAAACTGGCACACACAGGTTCAGAGCCATCACTTGGAATGTTTATAATATTGGGTGGAATTTCTTGAAAATTATATTAGTCGTTCTTTACTTGCACAGATCTTTCGGTCTATAGATTCAGGTTCAGTTAGAGGCTTTCCCAAATTCTATGATGAAGTTCAGTCTCAGGTTATAATCGAAAACCTTTGTTCGGAGTAATGATTATTAGTTTACATCTTGAGATGGTTACTATTTTTATCATTCACTCTATCTCCATGTTGACGTATTGCAGAACCTTGTCTACTCAAAAAATCTGGTGATAGACAAGAGCATTCAAACTGCATATATTCAGGCAATAAGATCTGCTCAACATTTTATCTATATTGAAAATCAGTACTTTCTTGGTTCATCATATGCTTGGCCGACATACAAAAATGCTGGTAACGATCATTACTTGCTTTATACATCTGTTTCTGGTATTTGGATGATAAATATACCACTTCCTTTGAGCTAAACCCCTTTCCGAAAATTATGTCAAAAGCTAAACCCCTTTCCGAAAGCTAAACCCCTTTCCGAAAATTGCAGGGGCTGATCATCTGATCCCAATGGAGTTAGCATTGAAAATTGCTGACAAAATTAGAGCAGGGGAACGATTTGCAGTATACGTAGTTCTTCCAATGTGGCCGGAGGGCAATCCTAAGGATAATGTTGTGCAAGAAATTCTCTATTGGCAGGTAATCCACCTCAACTATCCTGGCATATGTCACAAAGATACTGTATATTCTTCATTGTTGGAGGGCCTCGTGATGGAGATCTGTAGAAATAAAAAAATTTAACCTCTCTAATAAAAAGATGAATGAACAATAATACAACATTTCCACATCTTGCATTTTCAAAGTTCCGACACTTGTACTTCTTGCAGTATTCAAAGTTCCGACACTTGTACTTCTTGCAGTATTCAAAGTCTTTGTAGCCTAATCAAAAGATTTGCTTATTTGAAACATAATTGGTATGACCATTCCATAAGAAAACCTTTTTGAGTTGTGATGCTGTGTTGTCATTTTATCTTCTGCATACTAGATTTTCATGGCTTGAGATAGATACTGATTGTTTCACTTGCGTCATTACGAAGTATACATTAATTGCATAGATTATAAATCTTACTCGCGTGCCTTTTATTTGATAGGCCCAAACTATGGAGATGATGTATAAAGTTATTGCACCAGAGATCCAGTCGATGCAATTAGATGCGCATCCTGAAGACTATTTGAATTTCTACTGTCTTGGCAACAGGGAAGCAAGTTCAGATACTACTTCTCTGGGTAATGGAAATTCTGATAAGGTAGTTTCCCAAAATTAAGAAGGTTTGTTGTGTTCATTTATCTGTGTCAATATTATACTGAGATACGGGCTATTTGTCCTAGAAATATTGATCATAAATTTGTAAGTGGCATGTGTTGGTAACTGAAGGAAGATGAGTTCCATGAAGATATTTTGAATAAAACAAGGATTGTAAGAACAAGTAGACTGTTCTGTTCCTTGGATTTATTAGTGTGTTGATCATCTTAATGACAATATCATTTATTTAATTTATCTAATGGAATACTAGTTTTTATATTAGAGTAGATCAATATATATCAACGATTTAATATCATGTTAATGTTTGTGGATTTTTTCTTTCTTTGTCTACCTTTATTATTTTTTTTGTACCATTTTTTTGGTATAACAATCATCGTTTCTGTTCTGATATAACCAAATAACTACTAGTTAAGTTGTTATTTTTGGTCTTTAATTATTCAACTCAATTATCTTATGAATTCACAAAGTATTCCTTCCCAAATTGTGAACTTTAATACTAGGAATCTTTGCCACAGTACATGTCTCAGGGATACCAGAACAGTTTGTTCTTTTGCCATCATATTAAAGCCGAGGCATTTGATTGTTCTCTAACAAAACATTGGGTCTCCATGACTTCTTCTCAGGTTTCAGACTCGCAAAAGTTTCAAAGATTTATGATTTACGTGCATGCCAAGGGAATGATAGTGGATGACGATTATGTCATAATAGGATCTGCCAATATCAATCAAAGATCTATGGCCGGCACAAAAGACACGGAGATAGCAATGGGAGCGTATCAACCTCATCACACCTGGGTAAACAAGAATCGTCATCCCCATGGCCAGGTTTGATCACTTCAAGAATCCTTTTTGTTTCATTTTAGACATGGATGTCCTATGAAATGTTTCCATATATGTTTTTGAAGTGTCATCCAGATCTTCGACTAGTTTTTTCTTGTTTATGAACTACTGTTATCCTAATACATATGCAGATTTATGGATATAGAATGTCCCTTTGGTCCGAACACCTTGGTAAGGTTGAAAAGTGTTTTGAAGAACCACATAGTTTAGAGTGTGTACAGATGGTGAATGAGGTCGCTAGAGATAACTGGAATAGATACACGAGTGATGAGTTTATGCATTTGCAAGGTCATCTTCTCAAGTACCCGATAGAGGTAGACATTGATGGTGGCGTCAATCCTTTAGAAGGACATGAAAATTTCCCAGATCTGGGCGGCAGAGTTGTTGGGACTCATTCTGCTGCTATTCCTGATGTTTTAACAACGTGATGTTAGTCTACCTTTGTACATTGTTTGTACTATTCGGGCAGTGTTGTACTCTCGAGTTTTTCAGTTTTTACTTGGTTCCGTTGTGTGAATATAGTTTGAATTTTACATTTTGTATGTATATTTATTTGGATATGTTTGTTTCCGTATGTAAAATAAGAGAAGACCCTTTGGTAATGAAGTATCAAGGAAACAAGTTTTGTATGCATTTCTTACAGTTATTCACAACTTTTTTTTTTAAAAAAAACTTTCAAATGGAAAATTATTTTCAGAATTTTTTTAAATAGCTTGTCAAATTTTCGCATATTTTAATTTGTTTCCATTGTCCGTGTTTAGTTGATTTTTCCCACTTTAACGCCGCTAAATAAAACACTCATGATTAAATTATTGTTTATAAATCTATATGTTTTTATCATTGATGTAATCGAATTTTGCTCAGCCAATAAACAATTGCCACGCAGGACGTATCAGGTCGGGAATCTCAATGATGTTATCTTTTCAGCTCGGGTTGCACACCTTTTGGTTAAATAGGTCGGGGAGTGCTCCACCTGCGATATCCTGTCAACAAAGAAATAGGTCAAATGGCGTCGGGGTTGTCCCGACGAAGGCCCTCCGATGCCTAAGTCAGCTCGGGTAATCGAAGTGATATAAAGAGTGTAATAAGTCTCTTGACTGTGTCTAAAGATGAGAAAATAATTAAGCATTTATAGGTAAGTGAATATGGTTAAACGTACCTGTCCAAGTAATTATGAACCCGTGTGGGCCTGGTATGTTTCCTCATCTACCGCCTGTAAGTATGGATAGTTTTTCTTAATTTTTGCCAGTACTTTGGTCGGACAAGAGGGCCAAGTGGTCTACCAAGTTGCTAGTGTAGGGTCGACCTTTTGTCCATCGCAATCCAGGTCGGGTTGCGAGAATGAATAGGCCATGTGAGCCCGAGGTAGCGTTTTTAGTCAAAGACCAGACCAGGTCGGGTGGCGAGAATTAACGGGCTATGCGAGCTTGATGTAGCATATCAAATAGTAACCCCCCTCAAGGAGTCCTAGACGAGAAATGGGAGTTTAGGACTATATTAGGTTGAGGTCGGGCGCCGAGTGAAGGTTTAGATAGAACAACAGTCTCTATTGTCTTATATCCAAGTTGTAAATAATAATTTTTTTTTTTAAAACGGTTGTGATGAAGCTCGGTTTTCGCAAGTGTACTGTTTGTGTTTCTTTGAAGAAAACCACGATCCGGGTGAAATGATTTCTAACCCTTGATTAATGTCAATCGAACGGTTGATTTTGAGTCCGTATCTCGAGGAGTCGCTTGGGATTCCCGAGGCAACGATTTTTATTATAAATAAGCAACTTTTTTCGTTCATTCGTACCTTTGCTTTTTACCAGTACTGAAACTCTGCTGAAATTTCTCCTTGTTCCCGAGCTACTTCTCTGCTTCCCGTCTTTTCCGTAAGTTCTCCTCGTTCATCGCTCTTTTTGTATAGATGTCTTCTCCTGACAGTAATTTAGTTAGGATGTTAGCGGAGTCTATAGATCACTCCCCGCCCCCCGAGGCCAGCAATAGGGTAGACGAGACCCCGAGCTTAGAAGATAATCACAGGGCTAGGATTCTCAGGATAGACCAGGACGAGGCGAGGTTAACTACCCAGGGCTGCACCTGGTACGAGATTAAGGCCTCTACTCTTAGGCAATCCGATATTTCTTATGTTAAGGATAAGGCGGGAATAACCAGTTTATACGAGGTGGTAATCCCCCCTATACACGCCCGAGCTCATCGCCCTCCAGCTGGTTTTCATACTTTCTACATAAACCAAATAGATCGGGGTCTTAGGTTTCCCCTCCCTAATTTTATTGCAAGCCTATGCCATTATATTGGGGTTAGCCCTAGCCAGCTTGCGCCAAACTCTTATAGTTCACTTCTTTCCTTAGCAATTTTACTAAAATTTCACGGGGTCCCCCTCTCGACCTATGTCTTGATGCAACTAGTTACCATTAAGAGGTTAGGTCCTGGGAAATTCTATATTTCAAATAAGAAAGAGTTCGGGTTCATAGGTGGTAACCCGAGCTCTCACAAAGGATGGATGAGTAGGTATTTTTTTATTAGGCGTATCTCAGGCCGGGAGAACTTTTGGGGTTGTGATATGTCATGGCAAAATAACGCCTACACCTTGCCCCCCTCGCCCCCCCGAGCAAAAACCCAACCTTACTAAATTTCTAGAAGCCATGAAAGGAAAATGTTTTAATGCCCAACAATTGATCGAGGAAGATCTTCTACGTTTTTTCAACTTTAGCGGAAAAAAGGCTCGGCTGATCGGGAATTTAGGTACTGCCTTCTTTATACTGTCCTCACCGCATACGAGATCTATTAACTTGTTTTTTACTTTTTGCAGGCGACATGATGGATAAGGCCGCGATGCTTGAAGCTTTAAAGGAGAGGAGGAGCAAGACAAAATCTGGGGGGGGCTTCAAGCTCGGGAGCCCAGAAAAAGGAGGAGACCAGCTCGGGTGCCCCGAGCAAGGAGAAGAGAGAAGCTTCTCCAGAAAAGAAAGAGAGGCGCAAGAAGCGCCGCCATGAAAAGAGGGATACCGGTTCTACCCAAGAATCTATCCCCGAGGTGACGATTTCGGAGCCCGAGGATACTACCAATAAGGGCCCCGAGCAAAAGTCCTCTGAGGAGCCGTACACGCTACTGGACGCATCGAAAATCTCTTTTGTGTCCAACCCATCAGGTTCCGCCTCTCTAGATTTTATCTGTCATATGGTCCCCGACCAGGATTTTGACCAGTTGAAGAGGACTCCTGACCTCGAGGTCTTTGAGTCTGCCGGGCTTCACTTCATGCAGGTCCGTACTAGTTCGGGTTTGCATTTTTGTACTTCACTATCATTGCTAACTTGCTATATCTGTGCAGTCTTTGGCATGGTTCGGGGAGGCGGCGAGCCGGTTCTCCAAGGCTCGTGCGGAGGTCATCAAGACCAAGCGCTCTTATGATGGGGTGCTTGGTCGTCATGAAGCCTTGTTGAAGCAGCTGGAGGAAATCCAGACCAAGGAAAATGTAGAAAAGGAATCTCTGAATGCCGAGCTAGGATCGGCCCGAGCTGAAGCCCAAACCTTCAAGATTCAGGTACAGTCCTTGGAGACTCAAGTGCAATATTTGGAGGCCCGAGCTCAACTTTCTGAGAAAGAAAGCAAGCTTCATCTAGCTGAGGTGGAGAAACTTCAGGAAGAAAGGGCGAATTCTTGGGCACTTGCAAAGGAAAAATTTCTAAAATCCAAGGATTTCGACAGTTTGTGCTTGAAGAAGGCCGTGATGTACTTTGATAAGGGCTTCGAAGGATGCTTGGCCCAATTCAGGGCGAACGGATTTTCTGAAGAAGAGTATCCGGCCCCCTTTCTTGATGTTGAGCAGGCTTTAGCAGATATGCCCGAGGATCAGGAAGAGGGTGGTTCGGGTCCTGGTGCAACCCCTCCAGCTTAATTTACTTGTGTTGTAACCTTCTTTTTGGTAATTTTAATGAAATCAACTATTTCGCTGTTTATCTCTGTCTATTTTGTATATTTTTCTTCAACTAACTGTATGAATGAACTATTCACATAATCTTAAAATTAATCGTAGAAATCCGAACAGATGTTATCGAGGTAACTTGTAGCGAGGTTTTCCTTGAGTTTAATAGAACCCTACGCGAGGGGTAAATTTCTTTGTCAATGAGAGTTTTCATAACGAAAAAATCAAGCTTTATTCGATATCGAGCTTGGCCGGGAGTTGTGTCGAACATATGTATGCACATAGAAGAGCTATGCAAAGGGGGTGCCAGCGCGGGACTACGCTTCGATTGTCGAGCTAGTCGGGCTTAGGTAATTGCGTAGAAGAGCTACGCGAAGAGATACCAGTGCGGGACTGGGCTTCGATTGCCGAGCTGGTCGGGCTTATGTAATTGCGTAGTAGAGCTACGCGAAGAGATGCCAGTGCGGGACTGGGCTTCGATTGCCGAGCTGGTCGGGCTTATGTAATTGCGTAGAAGAGCTACGCGAAGAGGTGCCAGTGCGGGACTGGGCTTCGATTGCCGAGCTGGTCGGGCTTAGTGCCAACGATAGTTGGGCTTAGTGTGTAGTCAATAAGAATCATTGCTCAAAATGTTATCATGTTTCAACAGAAACTTCTTTTTCCTCATAAAATAGGGGGTTTGCAGAAGAGCAGACTCTTAAGAATAATATCGCCGAAGATGTATAATATTCCAAGGCCTTTGAATCCTTTTTCCCGAGGCGTCTTCCAAATAGTAGGCGGCGATGCCTGCTCTACCCACAATTTTGAATGGCCCTTCATACTTGGGATCAAGCTTTCCTCTATCTCCTTGATACTGAATCTTCTTCCAGACCAAATCTCCCACTTCATATCTTCGAGGTCGAACTCTTTTATTATAGGCCTGGGCCATTCTTCTTTGATAAGCAAATAATCGCACTTCTGCCCTGTTTCTTCTTTCCTCGACATGGTCCAACTCGAGATTTCGAATTTAGCTATTACCTTCGCCATACTCCGTTACCCTAAGACTATCTTGACCAATCTCCGCGGGTAAAAGAGCTTCGGTCCCATAGACCATGCAGTAAGGTGTTTCTCCAGTACCAGTTCGGGAGGTAGTTCGATAGGCCCATAAAACACTGGGTAGTTCGTCCACCCATTTTCCTCTGGCCGATCCTAGCCTTGTCTTGAGGGCCTGCACAATAGATCGGTTGGTAACCTCAACCTGCCCATTGATTTGTGGATAAGAAACCGAGGTAAAGATCTGCTCAATCTTCATTTCTTGACACCAGGTTCGGACCTTTGTACCACAAAATTGTCTCCCATTATCTGATACAAGTCTTCGGGGAATACCAAAATGACAGACGATATTTTTCCACAAGAATTTCATCATCTCAGACTCAGTTATCTTAGCTAGTGGCTCCGCCTACACCCACTTTGAAAAATAGTCCACGACAACTAGCAAAAATTTTCTTTGCCCCCCAGTCGGGGGGAATGGTCCTACAATATCAACGCCCCACTGGTCAAAAGGACATGAGGAGAGAACTGACCTTAACAGCTCGGCGGGTTGTTTTTGCAAATTGGCGTGCCTCTGACAGTCATGACAAGCGCGAACTAAATCCGAAGCATCCTTCTGCATAGTGGGACAGAAGAATCCTGCCAGGAGAGCCTTCCTTGCCAAAGAAATACTCCCGAGGTGATTTCCACAACATCCCTCGTGAATCTCTCTTAGCACATATTTAGCTTCTTCTGACCCTAAACATTTCAACAATGGTCTCGAGAAGGATCTTTTGTACAACGTACCATTCAATAGCACAAAACGAAGAGCCCTTCGCTTGATTTGTCGAGCTCTTTGGGGATCCTCGGGTATGTTTTGATGAGCGATGTACTCAAAAATTTCATGTCGCCAATCCGAGGTGAGTATGCGTTCAAGATTTACCTCAACTTGATAAATTTGTGATAGCAGCTCTTGCCCTGTCACTTCGTTTCCTGAGGCGAGCCTGAGCGAACTAGCCATTCGAGCTAACCGGTCCGCCTTCTCATTCGCCTCCCGAGGTATCTGCGAACAAATAAGTTCAGAGAAATCTTCGGTGATTCTGCTCAGGGCTTCCGCGTACTTAACCATCTTTTCATCTTTTACTTCGAACTTGCCATTACACTGTTGTACAACTAATTGGGAATCAAAATATAATAAAACTCGAGCAATTCCCATATTCTTAGCAGCTCGGAGTCCAATTAGCAAGGCCTCGTACTCCGCTTCATTGTTTGTGGCTTTAAAATCTAAAGTCACGGCCATACTGATTTCTTCACCCCAAGGAGAGATGATAACTACTCCAACACCACTCCCAGAGGAGCAAGAAGATCCATCGACATACATTTGCCACCGTTCTTCAAGCTCGGGATGGGTAGTTTCTGCTATGAAGTCAACCAGCACCTGTGCTTTTATTGCTGTTCGGGGTTTGAATTGGATATCATACTCACTGAGTTCCGTGACCCATTTAACCAATCTTCCAGAAGCTTCGGGATGGTGAACTATTTGTCCTAAGATGCTGTTTGTAAGTACAGTGATGGGGTGAGAGAGAAAATACGGCCTAAGACGCCGAGCTGTCACCACCAAAGCCAAAGCCAATTTTTCCTGCGTGGTATAATTCACCTCAGCACCCTTCAGAGTGTGACTAACGAAATAAACAGGCTTGTGAACCAGTCCCTCTTCTCGAGTAAGAACCGAACTAATAGCCTGTGGTGTCACGGCGAGGTATACATACAATGGTTCCCCTGGTTCAGGTTTGTTAAGTACGGGCAATTCCTTCAGATACTCCTTCAGTTCTTGAAATGCCTTTTCACTCGACTCGTTCCATTCAAAATTCTCAACCTTGCGTAGCATCTTAAAGAAAGGGAGACTTCGGTCAGCAGATCGGGAAATAAACCTTGATAATGCAGCTATTCTCCTCGTTAACCTCTGAACCTCCTGTAAATTTCGAGGGGAACACATCGAAGCTAGAGCTTGGACCTTTTCAGGATTAGCCTCGATTCCACGTCGGGTAACCATATACCCTAAGAATTTTCCTGTTCTTGCCCCGAACACACACTTCTTTGGATTTAACTTTATTTGATACTCTCGGAAGGTGCAAAAGGTTTCTTCCACATCAGCTATGAAACCCTCTTCTGCTCGTGACTTTATCAGGATATCGTCAACATACACTTCCAGATTTCTCCCTATCTGCTTCCTGAAAACCCTATCCATCAACCTTTGATATGTCGCCCCAGCGTTCTTGAGTCCAAATGGCATAACCACATAGCAAAACGTACCGTCCGCTGTAATAAAACTAACCTTGCCTTGATCCTCCTCCGCCAACGGGATTTGATGATATCCCTGGTAGGCATCTAGGAAACTAAGAAACTCGTGACCCGAGATAGAATCGACAAGTTGATCGATCCTTGGAAGTGGATAACAATCTTTGGGGCATGCCTTATTCAAATCTCGGAAGTCCACACACATCCGCCATTTCCCAGTGACTTTGGGCACCAGAACAACGTTCGACAACCAGGTAGGGAAGTGTACCTCTTTTATATGCGCTGCTTGTAATAATTCCCCGACCTGAGCTCTAATCACCGCATCTTTTTCTGGTCCAAAATGTCGCCTCTTTTGGAGAACAGGTCGGGAGTTCGGGGAAACATTCAATTTGTGTTCCATAACCTCGCGTCTGACCCCTTTTAGGTCGGTGGGAGACCAGGAAAACACATCTTTGTTTCTTCCTAAGCATTGGACCAAACGTTCTCGCACATCCTTGGGAAGAGTGTTAGCTATCTTCACAAATCCACATGGAGGGACGAGGATTATTTCTTCCTCCGCGTCCTCAGTGGTCAATTGGAAATCTTCCCCGACCAAATTCACACTTCTATCAACCCGAGCTCCATGGTGGTCATGCGTCCGAGCCTTGGAAACTTCTGCTCAACTCTCACCTCTTCCACGTAACATTTCCTCGCCACTTTCCGATCCCCGAGCACCTCTACCACTGGGAATTTAATCTTTTGATGTAAAGCCGAGGCTATAGCCAGGAAAGCGGCCATAGCTGGCCTCCCCAATATGACATTGTAAGAGGAAGGTGTTTCTACCACAGTAAACTCGACGATCTTGGTTTTCCTATACTCGCCTGCCCCAAGTGAGAGAGGCAACTGAACAACCCCCAATGGCTGCAAAGAATGACCTGTGAATCCGAACAGAGGCGTATTCACAGATTCTATGCGGTACTCCCCGAGATCCATTTGATCTACAGCCCTTTTGAAAATTACATTAACAGAACTCCCTGAATCCACAAAGATGCGGGCAACTTCATAATTGGCTATCATTGCTCGGATGACCAGGGCATCATTATGCGTCTCCGCATCGGCGGGCAAATCTTCAGGGCCAAAAGAGATAGTAGGCCCCGACCTTATTATCTCAACCTCCATAGTTTCCATCCGGCGACATCGCGCCTTCCTGGCTCTATTGGAGTCCCCATCGGTAGGTCCTCCAGAGATCATCTGAATCACACCCCGAGGTTGGGGTGTTCTCCGCTCTCCTCGAGAAGGTTGTTGGTCTTGTCCCCGAGATGTTCTCTCCTGGTCGGGCGCGCTATTATGGTATTGCCCACTATACTCCCTACGAGGCCTCTTCTCCCATCGACGCGGTTTGTCCTCCAGAATCACTGCGCGTACGTCGGGATTGTTCTGGATAATTCGCTCCAGCTCTTGATCCCACAGTCGACACTCCGCAGTAGTGTGACCATAATCCCTGTGAAAATCACAGAATTTATCCGACTTAGGGTTCCTCGGGGCCCCATCGCTACCCCGAGGTCACTGCACTAACCTCATTTCATCGCAGATATCCAGCGCCCGAGCTTTACTCATTCTAGAAGGAGTTCGAGCGGTGAATTCTCCTAACAACAGAGGGGGTTCCTGCCGAAGTGATCTCGGCTGGGGTCTTTCAACCTGAGCCTCCCGACTAAACCGAGATGGTATCTTCTGCTCATTCTTCCTCGAAGATTGTATCTCCTCCACGTTAACATACTTTTCCGTTTTAGTCAAAAGCTCATCAAACGTCTTCGGAGGCTTCTTGACTAGTGACTTGAAGAAATCACCCCCTCGCAATCCCTGGGTGAACGCCCCTATCAGGAGGTCGGGCGTAGCAGATGGTACCTCTATGATAGTCCTGTTAAACCGCCCGAGATATTCCCGAAGCGTCTCCTGCTCTTTCTGCTTCACGGTAAATAGATTCAACGTGGTCAGAGGCTGTTTCTTGCTGCTGGCGAACTGATGCAGAAACGCCTGGCTAAAATCCTGAAAACATTTTATACTCCCGGTCGGCAGGAGGTTAAACCACTGCTGGGCATCTCGGACCAAAGTGGTAAGAAAAATTCTGCACTTGATAGGATCAGAATATCGGTGGAGAAGTGCAGCATTCTTAAATCGGGACAAGTGCTCCTCAGGATCTCCCATCCCATCATACTCTCCTACGTTCGGATATTTGAAGTGCTGGGGCAGCTCGGCATCCAGTACATCAGCAGAGAATGGCACCTCCCCAGCTGGTGGGGGAGGAGGTGTCGAGCTTCTTTCCTTCCTCAGATTCTCTAGTTCCTCCCGCATTTTCTTGATCTCTTCAGCTTGTTGATCAGGTGGCGGGTTTGAATTAGATCTTTCCGCCAGTATTTGCTCCACCGTATTTGCTACCAGTTCGGCTATTTGAGCAGCAGTGAGACTGGGATTCTCTGAACTCTGAGACAAGCTCTCCGTGCCATCGACCTCTCTGTTACCCCGACCCGTAGTCTTCCTTGGTGGCATCTTGTCTTCTTTTCCTCACGTTTCCCACAGACGCGGCCAATTGATGTAACCGAATTTTGCTCAGCCAATAAACAATTGCCACGCAGGACGTATCAGGTCGGGAATCTCAATGATGTTATCTTTTCAGCTCGGGTTGCACACCTTTTGGTTAAATAGGTCGGGGAGTGCTCCACCTGCGATATCCTGTCAACAAAGAAATAGGTCAAAGGGCGTCGGGGTTGTCCCGACGAAGGCCCTCCGATGCCTAAATCAGCTCGGGTAATCAAAGTGATATGAAGAGTGTAATAAGTCTCTTGAATGTGTCTAAAGATGAGAAAATACTTAAGCATTTATAGGTAAGTGAATATGGTTAAACGTACCTGTCCAAGTAATTATGAACCCGTGTGGGCCTGGTATGTTTCCTCATCTACCGCCTGTAAGTATGGATAGTTTTTCTTAATTTTTGTCAGTAATTTGGTCGGACAAGAGGGCCAAGTGGTCTACCAAGTTGCTAGTGTAGGGTCGACCTTTTGTCCATCGCAATCCAGGTCGGGTTGCGAGAATGAATAGGCCATGTGAGCCCGAGGTAGCGTTTTTAGTCAAAGACCAGACCAGGTCGGGTGGCGAGAATTAACGGGCTATGCGAGCTTGAGGTAGCGTTGTTAGCCAGCGAGATGCGCGCTCGAGTTTAAAGTAGGTCAGCCACCCGAACTTGGATATTTAAGCTAAATTTTAGTGGTATCAACCATGTCTTGAAATGTTAGTTTTAATAACGAGGAATGCATATGGATGATGTAAATTAAATGTAATAATATTAAATATATAATGATATAAGAATTAACAATTAGAATGAAAACTCATGCTTTCTCGAAAATAATGAGATACATCAGGAGTGTTGTCTAATTTAAGTCATTTTTTATATTTATAAAAAAATTAAGAGGAAACAACATAAGTGACATACGTACAACTTATTGTGGTCGGCACATTAAAATAAGGGAGGTCTTTTAGAGGACGAAATAAAATAATATTTAATATAAAGATACATTTTCTTGAAATAAATTTCTCAAAATATATTATTGTTTGCATTTTCTGGGATGCAGATATACCAGATGTGAAAAACACCAAATTGTAAAAACTATATACTTAACAAAATCAAATAAAAGTGGTACAAAATGTTGGATATATGTTTTGTTGATTACTAACTTGCGTAATATATTTCACGTCTTGTATAGGTGACGGCTTACCGAGTAACTCAGTGGAGCTTAACAGTTAGAAGTTCCGATGAGATTATTTAGCTGAGAAGTTCGGAGGAGATCATTCAGTTGAGGTTTGATGCCCCCCATTAGTAGCTCGGGACTCGAGGACCATTAGTAGCTCGGTACTCGAGGACAAAGTATCGACCCTACCTACATCATCAAGGGCGAAAGCAATCAAGAGGCGCGCATAGAGCTCGGAGATCGAGAGACGCGCATAGAGCTCGGAGATCGGGATACGCGCATAGAGCTCGGGGATCGGGATTTTAACCGAGGCCCGGCCACACGCTCGGGAATCGCCCGAGCTCCTTCATTATGGAAAAAAGAGGAGACAATATAAGTTCGAGGCCTCTCCCGAGGACCTCAACCCGATGTGTTAAAGCACTTCCGCAAAAGGCGGAGAACGTGGGTCGTATTATGCGGGAGACGTGCGCACGATCTCACCCACGTCTCGACAGAACGTGCCAACGAATCGATTCATCTGCCTAGCCCCTCTCTAAATACCTCTAGGTTTGTTCTCTTACGATCATTCACTCATTATTGCACTCTTTCGTACACAGATTATATTGCTCTCGTTTTACTCTCGTGCACGGCTGACTTAAGCATCGGAGGGGCTTCGCCGGACACATCTCCGGCGCCCTTTGACGAGTGTTCTTTGGTTGTAGGAACACGCACGCACGCCACAATCCCCGACGACCGACGTTCCCGAGGTTCTCGACGTGGCAGCAGCTCGTCGGCTGAACTATTTGACTACATCAATTGGCGCCGTCTGTGGGAAACGAAGAAGAAAATATAAGATGCCGCCAAAGAGGACTAGAGCTCGGTATAGTGGGGACAACAGTAACACGGAGAGCACTACTCAGGGGTCGGAGAATCCTACTCTTACCCCCGCCCAGATAGCTGAACTAGTAGCCACCACTGTGGCGCAAATACTGGCAGGTCAAACTGCTCCACAACCGCCACCTAATCTCGATCAGCAAGCCGAGGAGATTAGGAGGATTCGTGAAGAGTTAGAAACTCGACAAACCGAGGAGATGAGAAGGATGCGGGAGGAATTGGAGAATCAGCGAGTTGAAGAGATGAGAAGGATGTATGAGGAGTTAGAGAATATGAGGACGGAGAGGAAATCGGCACCCCCTCCCCGCCTGCTCGGGAGGTGCCATTTTCTACGGAGGTATTGGATGCCGATCTGCCTCAACACTTCAAATATCACAACGTTGGGGAATATGACGGGATGGGAGATCCCGAGGAGCATTTGTCTCGGTTTGAGAACGCTGCGTTGCTCCACCGATATTCTGACCCGATCAAATGCCAAATCTTTTTGACTACCCTAGTCCGAGCTGCCCAGCAGTGGTTCAATCTTCTGCCAGCTGGGAGTATCAAATGTTTCCAGGACTTCAGCCAGGAGTTTTTACATCAATTCGCCAGCAGCAAGAAACAGCCCCTGACTACCTTGAATCTATTTACTGTGAAGCAAAAGGAACATGAGACTCTTCGAGAGTACATTCGGCGCTTCAACAGAACTATCATCGAGGTACCATCGGCTACACCCGACCTCCTGATCGGGGCGTTCACCCAGGGGTTGCGAGGGGGTTACTTCTTCAAATCACTGGTCAAGAAGCCCCCAAAGACGTTTGATGAGCTTCTGACCAAGGCGGAGAAGTACGTCAATGTAGAGGAGATACAGTCCTCAAGAAAAAGTGAACAGAGGCCACATCCTCGGGAGGGTCGGGATGCTCGGGCTGAGAAGTATGTTAATGTGGAGGAGATATAGCCCTCAAGGAGGAATGAGCAGAGATTACCACCTCGGGCTGGTCGGGATGCTTGGACAGAGAGGCCCCAGCCGAGGCCATCTAGGCCAGAACCTCCTTTGCTGTTGGGATAATTCACCTCCCGAACACCCTTGAAAGTGAGTAAGGTCCGAGCGTTGGAGATTTGTGATGAACGGAAGGTAGTATAGCGACCTTGGGGAGTGACGGGGCCCCGAGAAATCCCAGGTCAGATAAGTTTTATGACTTACACAGGGATTATGGTCACACTACTGCGGAGTGTCGGCTCTTGGATCAGGAATTGGAGCGTATCATCCAGAATAATCCCGACCTATGAGCGGCGCTAGTGGAGGAAAGGCCGCGTCGGCCTCGGAGGAAAGACAATGGGCGAAACAATAACAGGGCCTCTGGATGGGAGAGAACACCTCGGGGACAGGATTAGCACCCTTCCTGAGGGGAACAGAGATTGCCTCAGCCTCGGGGAGTGATCAACATGATCTCGGGAGGACCTACTGGCGGGGACTCCAATCGGGCGAGGAAGGCGTGGTGTCGTCGGATGGAAGCTATGGAGGTTGAGAAAAGGTGCTCAGGGCCCACTATCTCATTTGGCTCCAAGGACTTACCTATGGATGTTGAAGCGCACAATGATGCTCTGGTTATTTGGGCAATGATTGCGAATTATGAAGTGGGCCGCATCTTTGTGGATTCTGGGAGCTCAGTCAACATGTTCTTCAAGAGCATGGTGGATCAAATGGACCTTGGAGAGTATCGTGTGGAGCCCATGAATACGCCTCTGTACGGGTTCATAGGTCATTCTTTGCAGCCAATGGGAGTTGTTCAGCTGCTCTTTCGCTGGGGTCGGACGAGTATAGGAAGACTAAGGTTGTTGAATTTACTGTGATGGACGCCCATTCCTCCTATAACGTCATCTTGGGAAGGCCCGCCATGTCTGCCTTCTTAGCCCTGACCTCGGCTTTACATCAGAAGATTAAGTTTCGAGTGAGAAATTCAGTATGGGAGGTGCTTGGAGATCGGAAGATGGCGAGGAAATGTTATGTTGAAGAAGTGAGAGTGGAGCAGAAGGTTGCCAAGTCCGGAGCTCAAGACCATCCTAGGGCTCGGGAAGACAGAGGTGTGAATTTGGTAGGGGAAGACTTTCAGTTGACTGCGGAGGACGAGGAAGAAGAAGTGGTCCTCGATCCTCCGTCAGGGATTGTGAAAATCGCTAAATCCCTCCCCGAAGATGTGCGAGGACAGTTGGTTCATTGTTTGGAGAAGAACAAGGATATTTTCGCTTGGTCGCCGTCTGATCTAAAGGGGGTCAAGCGTGAGGTGATGGGCATCGTTTGAATGTCTCCTCGGGCTCTCGACCCGTTATTCAGAAAAGGAGGCACTTCGGGCCCGAGAAAGACGCAGTGATTAGGATTCAGGTCGGGGACCTATTGGAAGCGGGCCATATCAGACAAGTACACTTTCCTACTTGGTTGTCTAACGTCGTTCTAGTACCGAAGGCCACAGGGAAATGGAGGATGTGTGTAGATTTTCGGGATCTAAACAAGGTTTGCCCCAAGGATTGTTATCCTCTCCCGAGGATCGATCAACTTGTTGATTCCACCTCGGGTCACGAGTTGCTCAGCTTCTTGGACGCTTATCAGGGTTATCACCAGATACCATTGGCCGAGGAGGATCAGCGAAAGGTCAGTTTTATTACAGCAGATGGAACGTTCTGCTATGTGGTTATGCCTTTTGGGCTTAAGAACGCAGGAGCAACGTACCAACGACTGATGGATAAGGTGTTCAAAGAGCAGATCGGGAGAAACATCGAGGTCTACGTCTACGATATTTTGATTAAGTCTCGGCAAGAAGCGTGCTTCATATCTGACGTCGAGGAGAATTTCCGCACTCTGCGGAATTATCAAGTCAAGCTTAACCCGAGTAAATGCTTATTTGGAGCTCGGACAGGAAAATTTCTGGGCTATATGGTGACTCGTCGGGGAATTGAAGCTAATCCCGAGAAGGTGCGAGCTCTCGCTTCTATGTGCTCGCCCCGGAATGTTCAGGAGGTTCAGAGGTTGACGGGGAGAATTGCTGCTCTCTCCCGATTTATTTCTAGGTCGGCCGACCGAAGCCTTCCTTTCTTCAAAATACTTCGCCGAGCTAAACAATTCGAATGGAATGAACATAGTGAAAGGGCGTTTCAGGAGTTGAAAGAATATCTGAAAGGCTTGCCCGTCCTGAATAAACCCAAGCTCGGGGATCCATTATTTGTTTATCTCGCCGTTACTCCACAAGCAGCAAGCTCGGTATTAGTTCTGGAGGAAAAACAGGTACACCAACCTGTATAATTCGTGAGCCATGCTCTGAAAGGCGCTGAGGTAAATTATACTACGCAGGAGAAGTTGGCTCTGGCCTTGGTTATCACAGCTCGACGCCTTAGTCCATATTTCTTATCTCACCCGATCACGGTGCTTACTAACAGCGCGCTCGGGCAAATTGTCTCTCACCCCGATGCTTCTGGAAGGCTCGTTAAATGGGTTACCGAGCTTAGTGAGTATGATATTCAGTTTAAACCTCGGGCAGCCATCAAAGCGCAGGCTTTAGCAGATTTCTTGGCAGAAACGATACGCCTCGAGCAGGAGGAAAGGTGGAGAGTATATGTTGATGGGTCTTCTTGCGCCTCGGGAAGTGGCGTCGGGGTAGTTATGGTATCCCCCTGGGGGGAAGAAACAAGCTTGGCGATTACTCTTGATTTCAAAGCCTCCAACAATGAAGCTGAGTATGAGGCCTTGCTCATCGGACTCCGAGCCGCAAAAAACATGGGAATAGCTCGGGTCCTTCTTTATTCTGATTCTCAGTTGGTAATTCAGCACAGCAACGGGAAGTTTGATATCAATAATGAAAAGATGGTGAAGTACACGGAGGCGTTGAATAAAATGACAGAAGCTTTCTCCGAGGTGATTCTGGAACAAGTACCTCGGGAAAACAATGAAAAAGCAGACAAACTCGCAAAGATGGCTAGCTCCCTTGCTCCATCCTCGGGTAAGGAAATACAGGGGAAAGAGCTAGTATCGTTAATATATCAGGTCGGGCAGAATCAAGGAGGAGTACCTGCTTCAGATTGGCGACACGACATCTTGGAATATATCTTGCGAAGAGTGGTACCCGACGACCCACGTCGAGCTAGGGAACTTAGGCGCCAAGCCTCACGCTTTGTTATTTTGAACGATAAGTTATACAAGAGGTCTTTTTCCCGACCTCTGCTAAAGTGCCTGGGGCCCGACGAGGCCAAATATGTCCTGAGGGAGATTCATGAGGGATGCTGCGGAAATCACCTCGGCGCCATAGCTCTGGCTCGAAAGGCTACACTTGCAGGATTCTTTTGGCCTACTATGCAACAAGATTCTACTGCTCTTGTCCGATCTTATCGGGGCTGTCAGAAGCATGCCAATCTTCAAAAGCAGCCCACCGAGCCCTTGAAGACTATCATCTCCTCCTGCCCGTTTGATCAATGGGGCATGGATATTGTGGGACCTTTCCCACTAGCCAGAGGACAGAGGAAATTCTTGTTGGTTGCTGTGGACTACTTCTCTAAATGGGTCGAGGCCGAGCCCCTGGCAAAGATATCTGAGGCGGAGGTGTTGAATTTTCTATGGAAGAACATCGTCTGTCGTTTCGGGATACCTCGGCGACTTATCTCTGATAATGGAAGACAATTCTGCGGAGCTAAAATTCGGGCGTGGTGTCAGGAATTGAAAATCGAGCAAGTCTTCACCTCGGTCGCTTACACTCAGAGCAATGGATAGGTCGAAGTCACGAACCGGACCATCATCCAAGCTCTTAAAGCGCGACTGGAATCTGCTCGAGGAAGATGGGCGGATGAATTGCCCAGTGTTCTCTGGGCTTATCGAACAACCACCCGAGCTGCTACAGGTGAGACACCTTTCTCCATGGTATATGGCACGGAGGCGTTGCTACCTGCCGAGATTGGACAAGATAGTATTCGGGTCACAGAGTACGCCGAAGATAATGATGAGATAAGGGGCCTCGAGCTAGACTTTCTCGAGGAAAAAGAGCCCGAGCAGCAGTACGCTTAGCAGCTTATCAGAGGAGAATGGAGCAGTCCTATAACAAGAGAGTCCGACCTCGAAAATATGAGCTGGGAGACCTCGTCTGGGAGGAAGATACAATATCAAGGTGAGTAGGGGGAACTAGATCCGAAGTATGAAGGGCCATACAAGGTGGTCGGGAAAGCGGGAATCGCCGCTTATTATCTGGAGGATGCGCATGGGAAGCGAGGACGTCGGCCGTGGAATATTATTCATCTTCGGAAGTACTATGCCTAGGTTTTCCTTTTGGCACCTGTAACTATCTTTGGCTCAACTACTATCTGTAATAATCACTCTATGAAATAAAAGATGTTTTCTCTCAACTCATGGTGTCAATTATCGAGCTCCTCGGGTGATGACTCGAGCTGAGTGTATAAGCCCGACCAGCTCGGCACATAAGTCCAGTTACGGACTGGCAAACTCGCGTAGCTCTTCTACGCAAACACATAAGCCCGACCAGCTCGGCACATAAGCCCAGTTCCGCACTCGCAAACTCGCGTAGCTCTTCTACGCAAATACATAAGCCCGACCAACTCGGCACATAAGCCCAGTTCCGCACTGGCAAACTCGCGTAGTTCTTCTACGCAAATACATAAGCCCGACCAGCTCGGCACATAAGCCCAGTTTCGCACTGGCAAACTCGCGTAGCTCTTCTACGCAAACACATAAGTCCAGTTCCGCACTGGCAAACTCACGTAGCTCTTCTACGCAAACACATAAGCCCGACCAGCTCGGCACTCATGATCATTCACAAGCAGCCTCACGCAAATGGGAATAACTGGCCCGAAGCTTAGTGAACGAACGCATGGTAAAGACGAGAGCTTCGCCTAAGCTCAGGTTCTCGCCCCTTTATAATCATGGCCTAAAAACCGACACTTGGAAATTTTTGTTCACTAACAAGAGTTCGGATTATTCGCACAAAAACTCGTTTACTCCGTATCATTGTGAGCTCGAGGTGCCTTAGTCGATGAATAGCTCGAATCATGCTGCTCGGCTATTAGTTCAAATTACATTTGTTCGATTAATAGCTCGGGTTACATTATTGGATTCTAAGCTCAGATCGCCTCGGACGGTTGCGTATGATTATTCAACACTTAGTTGATTTTCACTACGGCCCCTCGCGTCGGAGCCTTGCATCATTGGGATAACTCGCCTCATGCTCAATAATAAAGTACAAGGAAAAAGAGATTGGGAAAGGTAGCATTTCATTTAATATGACAGAAAATATGTGGAGTACAACAAAAGGGAAAATTAAGAAAGGGGGGAGCTCGGGGGAGTAGCCTCGGAACCACCTCCTCCCTCTTCTTCATCCTCGTCCTCCTCCTCTTCCTGGACCTCCTCTTCATCAGGCATCTCGGCGATGGCCTGTTGCACATTAAGGAAGGAGGCTGGATGTTCTTCTTCGGGATAACCATTGGCCCTCCATTGGGCCACGCAGCCGAGGAAGCCGTTCTTGAAGAAACCCCCAGCTTTCTTCCCTAGAAGGGTGTCAAACTCGGGAGACTTCAAGAACTCCTCCTTTCCCTCGAGCTTCAAGCGCTCAGCGTCCCGTGCCGCCCGAGACTTGACCTCCTCGAGCTCGGCCTCCAACATTTCCCGAGCCGCCTTCTTGGCTTCGTGCGCCTCCCTCTCCACCAGCAGCTGGGCCTCTAACGCCTCCCTCTAGGCCTCCGCCGCCTCTTTCTCCCGAGATCCGAAGACGTCTCTAACTCCTCGAGTCAGGCGAGCACCTCGGCGTGCTGGCCCATAGCCTTGTCAAATTGATCCCGGGAGGCGTCCATCTTTTGATGGGCCTTGGTGAGGCGCTTCACCATTTCGCCCCCCCACGCCACGACCTGCGCCGGGATAAGAGGATCATGTTAACAGTGTTAAGACAAGAAGGGAAGCTAGAGCTCGGGAAAGAAAAACATACCGCTGTCGCATGGGACGAGAAGTGACCCACCACATCCGCATTGCGGGCCTTCCTCAATACTCTGACATCCCGATCTGGGGCCATATTGCAAATATATCTAGTGGCCGCAACCGGACATGGGGACTCGATCAACGAGTCCTTAGAAGGGTCAAAAGG
>KV015594.1:33519-47270 GCA_001598015.1 Dorcoceras hygrometricum
AGGGTAACCGCGCTGTCCCTCCAGTGCATTTCACACTTCCAAGGGTCCCTCATCACATCGCACTTGACGAAGAAAAACCTGCTCATCCACCCCTTGTGGGAGCTCGGGTTCCCTTTAATGAAAGAGTGATCCCCCTTATGGGAGAGGTAGAATTTCCCTGGTCCTAGCCTCTTGATTTGAACTAATTTCATGAGGACGTAGGGGATTAAAGGGAGCCCGTGGTAACTAAGGAGGACGGCCAGAGCCAGCAAAAAACTATATGAGTTCGGGGCTAGCTGGCTCGGGCTTAGTGAAATGTGGCGGCAGAAGGCGGCAATGAACCTCGGGATCGGAAACCTGAGGCCCATCTCTATCTGTTCATGTAAAAAGTGTGAAACCCCGGCGGAGGACGATGAGCCCTCTCGTCGGGATGGGGAATAACTACCTCGAATTTACCCATCGTCCCCCCCTTTTCCTTGATGATGGGTATATCGGATAACCTTAGAGTAGAAGTTTTCTCTTCGTACCAGGGGGTGGTCGGGAGCTCCTCTGGCTCGGGAAGCCATGGTTCCCCCGCCTGGCTAATTGGAGATGCACTATCTATGGACTCAGCAGCACTACTCACTAGGCTAGTAGAAGGGGAAGACATCACTTACTGAAGTATGAGATTAAGAGATCGGGACGGTAGATTGAGAGATCGGGAGCGAGAGAATATCTGGGCAGAGTAACAAAAAGTTTAGAATCGAAAGTGAGAAATGAGACGTGGAGTTGAAGTATTTATAGGAATGGGGAGGTTGATCTCAACCGTCCGATCGCACGTCCCTCAACGATCCAGATCATCTGGGGAAGCCCAACGGTCACCTCGATTGGATCAACGGTCACTTCGGGTGTCAGGGACGGTCGCTTTGGATGTCAGGATGCCTCCATCTTGACCGCTCGTTGAAGATATTATCAACGGTGGAAAAACATTGATACACGGATCATGGTTTTCTTCAGAAAACACAAAATTCACGTCAAACCCCGAGCCTCAGTCATCCCGATCATGGAAAATCTATTGGCAACTACAATACGATGCCTTGCGGGTCGTGGATTCCTTCACCATTGCAGGTCCCACCTCGGATCCCGATCTCAACCACACGTACTCCTATACTTCAATTCTTCGTCTAGGACTAGCGGCGGGGGATACTCCTGATGCCCCCCATTAGTAGCTCGGGACCCGAGGACCAATAGTAGCTCGGTACTCGAGGACAAAGTATCGACCCTACCTACATCATCAAGGGCGAAAGCAATCAAGAGGTGCGCATAGAGCTCGGAGATCGAGAGGCGCGCATAGAGCTCGGAGATCGGGATACGCGCATAGAGCTCGGGGATCGGGATTTTAACCGAGGCCCGGCCACACACTCGGGAATCGCCCGAGCTCCTTCATTATGGAAAAAAGGAGACAATGTAAGTTCGAGGCCTCTCCCGAGGACCTCAACCCGATGTGTTAAAGCACTTCCGCAAAAGATGGAGAACGTGGGTCGTATTATGCAGGAGACGTGCGCACGATCTCACCCACGTCTCGACAGAACGTGCCAACGAATCGATTCATCTGCCTAGCCCATCTATAAATACCTCTAGGTTTGTTCTCTTACGATCATTCACTCATTATTGCACTCTTTCGTACACAGATTATATTGCTCTCGTTTTACTCTCGTGCACGGCTGACTTAAGCATCGGAGGGGCTTCGCCGGACACATCTCCGGCGCCCTTTGACGAGTGTTCTTTGGTTGTAGGAACACGCACGCACGCCACAATCCCCGACGACCGACGTTCCCGAGGTTCTCGACGTGGCAGCAGCTCGTCGGCTGAACTATTTGGCTACATCAAGGTTAATAGTTAGAATTTTCGATGAGATCGTTTAGCTGGACTTAACAAATTGAGAGTTCAGATAAGATTATTCGGATAGACTTAACAAGCTGACAAGATCAGATGATGAGATGACCCGATTCGTCTAACAATCTTTTTCTTCAAAAATTTAGAGGCGATATTTTTTTAAATGGGTTACTATTCACTTCACTATTCACGTGAATAGTGACCCGACCCAAAAATCGAGCTTCAATCTCTTTGCCACACAAATAACATTAAAAAGGACTTTAATTAAATAATCACCAACAACAAATATTTGGACAATGATGTATCTAATGTTGTTGGATCTGTGAAACAGATATTAAATTTGATGAACACAACACTTGTTGCTTTGTTTCTAACAGTTTACATGAGTTCGCAGAACGAGCTGAATCAGATCAGATCAGAGCCCAGGCTGAAAGCTGAGGAACTATACAGTATAAGAAGAGTTGAGCTCAGTTTAGAAGAACAGCTGTAGCGTACACAAATTTTCACTAATAAGTCGCATGTTCTAATAATATTATTGTTAGCAGTAGTATTATTTTTATTTTATTTCCCTGATCATGCTATTTAATTTATTTAAATTATTAATGATGATTATTTTATAATTTTAATTTTGATAGTACGAGGTCGGAAAGGAGGTGACGAACACCGAGGTAAAAGTGTTTGAATAAAATTTATTCTTGAGCTCACCAATTACGTCTTAAGAAATTTTCGAAGTACTGGGGATACATTTATATGTCTTCAAAGTTTAATTTCAAACTTTAGTACTTGGAAGGAGAATTAGGAAATTATTTAACTATGAGTAGCACATTTATTAGTAAAATAACAACTTTTATACACACACATTATACGCTATTTAAAACAACTATTCTCCTTATTTGAAACCCCTAATTTTCGAAAATTTGAGGTAGGAAAGAAGAGATAGTTTTGAATAGCACTTTTAGAGTAGCAACTTATACACTAACCAAATACACAATTAAAAAAAAATCTCCTCCTCTTTTCCCCTAACCAGCCACAATAGCACACAAACACAAAAAACAAAAGAAAAAAAAGGAGAAAAGTAGGGTTCCTCTATTTCCCTCCCCATAGCCTCCGTCCCCCTCCCCCTTGCCTTCTCCATCAAATCCAAGGCTCAAGCTCCACCTTCAGGCGTGTTTTCCGATGCTCCTCCATCTCCTCGTGACGTTGTGGTTGTAAGTTTTTCGCAAAAAATCAAGTACAATGTTTTTATTTGATGCAACTTTCAATCTATGTATGTTGCTTGCATGGTTGTTGATTCATCTCATGATCTGATGGCTTTTGACGTTACAATATATTTTTCTGATGATATTCATGCGGAAGGATGCCTGAGAACCCATGGAGGTACAAGGGATGAGTGGTGGTGGCCAAGAGAGGGTGGCCGATGGGATTTAAGGTCTTGGTTGAGGTCGGTTAGGGCTTGGGGCTCAAGGTTCGATCTTGGGTGGCTAGGGTAAGATCTAGGGTCCTTCTTGGGTCTGTGTGTGGGCTTGTTAGGGTCCTGGAGCCGAGGAAAGTGGGCTGGTGCGAGGGTCGAAGTGTAGAGTATTCCAGTTTACCTCATGTGCATGAGGTGACTCCTTATTGGTGTTGAGTAGGGCGTTCTGTGTAGTATGTGTAACTAGGGTTAATTCCAAAAGATATCCCATCGAGTTAGGTAACTTGGGTTAAAATGGGGAGTAATTTGGTCGAGAAATGAATTAGTTATGAATTTTACAGTCAATACATGTCATTGCTTACGACCACTGCGCAAATAGTATGGTCGTCGGAGTCGTGTATTGCAAGAAATAGTTCATTACTTAGAGCTATGCTGCTCTTTATTCGTTTCTGTAGTCCGAGCTGATTTCAGTGTTATTCTTCAATTGAACTATGAAAAGATTTTTAAAAAAACAAACATATAAGAGAGCGGTCTATTTCAAGATCAAAGAAAAGAATATTTACAGAGGAGAAAGATTTACAGAAAGTTTAAAAGAAGTTTATTTCAAAATCTTTGTGCTTTGTGACGATTACTGTCAGGCCTCGTGCTCACAACAGAGTAAAAACCCAAACACATGAGGAAGCTTATCAAAAAGTGGGTAAAATTTTTGCTTTTAGGCCCGACGGTTTAAAACATATAATTTAAAATAGGACGATACTTAAAATAAGTTCCCAGTTTACAAACCAACAAAAAGAATTATAGCATCAATACAAATAAAAGTATCAGACTCCACAACAGAATACAACAACGAAGCACAGGGCATCTCCCCGGCTACTAGACTGATACATACATATATGCTATACGCTACTGGGACACTCAACCACCTCCTGGGGCACCGCCAGCTGGGTTACCTCCTCGAACAGCCGTATGACCTGGACAACACAACAGGCAACAAACAAACCAAGCCCCAGAGGGACATGGGGTCAAACCCCAGTATGGAGAGCAACTATAAATCAGCAATAAGCAGCAAGAATAAAATGCAGATGCTATGCATGAGATGCTGGACAACAGCAAAAGGCTCCAACTGAAAAGGAAGTCAGGGAACTCAAAGCACGGCTCAACTGAATCTGCAACAAACGGTGGCCACTGGGTGTGTTCCAAGTGTGGTAGCTAGCCACTCGCCGGGACACAACACCCGAATACCAGATGCATCAAACAACTCGACCTGCTGTTGCCCAACCTATGCACTGTGGTAGTTATCCACTCGGCGCATAGGGGCTAACATAACCCAACAGGGAGATGAGAGTGCGGTATTGCCGCTCGCCCTCACATCCTGGTAAGAAACAGAGCAAGAACAACAAAACAATGGCTGCAAAAGCTGAAATGAGATGCTAATATGTGTATTTAACATGCTGGAAAATAACAAGCATAATCATATACGCAACAGCCAATGCACAACACAATAAACACAGCCATCTCATAAACAATGCCTCACAAAGCACCAACACACGGCAACCAACAAACCAGCAACTACCATTTTATCCAAGTCATGCCTACGCTGCATTCACAAGCTCAACCCGTACCTGAATTCTGCTAAACGCTCCCCACAACAAAGCCCGTAAGATCTGATGGAAGCCTGCACAAGTCTGTCAAAATACACGGCGCACAAAATCAGGGAAACACAACAAATCTCACGGCTCTGCACAAAAGATCACGGCCAACAACTCAAAAGCTCACGGCTGGAATTTAAACACTAAAACCAGCGCTCAATCTAACCCATACAACTCAACAGGAAGCTAATAAAAATTCTAGGGACAAGATCTCGAAGCTGGACAGAAACACTACCTGCACAACGAAACTCACGCACGAGAACAGCAACTTCGTGCTTTTTCTCCAGCCAACGACAATTTCCAAAAACGGTATAGGGTGAAATAGCTCTTCGAGAGGAGTCCAACGCTACCTCAAACGTGAAAAATGGTGGCCGGAGTCGACGGAAAAAGGCTGGAGAAGTTCACGGTAAACAATGTCGAGGGTTTGAAGAACAGAGAACGAAATTGGGAAATATTTCTCTAAGTATGGGGTCTGGTGGTGTAAACGAAGCCAACGCTTCTAATTTAAAGGCGTGAGAAATATGATTTAAAAGCCCACCGACAGAAACAGATCTCTCGACTTCTGAACAAGCAACAGATTCCTCAAGGAATCCAACGCAGGCTCTAATCAACGTTCAACCCCCAAAACGATGTCGCACCAAGCAACACGGAGAAATCTGCTTACGTAAGCAAGTCTGGTCACTAACACTAACAACGCGAGAGAAATCTGAACAAAACGCGTTAAAAGCTGGAAGGAGCGCTATCACTAAAACGACGTCGCAACCTCGCCACGGGTGGGATCTGAAATGCAACGCTAACACTAGCACCAGATCTCTCCGCAAGCGTCCTCCAATACGGCGTTGTTGCAACTTACCTAAACGGTACCGTATCAACCCAATACAAAACACCAGGGGACCAGATCTTTACACACTCTCAAGATCACCAGATCTCACCAAACGACGACGTACTGGCGTCTTAAATTACAACACCCCGCGCAGACCTCTATACACAAGCGCAACAGATCTCATCTACAGTACGCACAACCAGATCTCTCTAAACGACGTCGTAGATAATTCGCGCTAATACAAAACGCGCTAAACAGCGAACAGACCTCTTCCACGAGCAAGACCAGATCTCTACACCAGCGACGCTTACGTCACTGAAATCTGCAACCAGATTTCACCCAAAAATCCAGATTTCACCAAAACAGACCTCTCAACCCAAAACACGAAAAATTCCCAGAATTACTCAAATTATGATTTCCGACCCGAAAATGCGACCCAAACATTCAAAATGAAATCTGAATCACCAGAAATCACTAAAACCCGATTAATTCAACAATTTATCCTTAATACAATTTCTAGGTCTCACAGTCCACGTTTAAATGGATCAGCTATGACGTCACCTTTTGGAGTATTGAGTTGTAATTTGTGAAGAGGAGGATGAACAGCTGTAACAATTTCATTGTTACTGAGCATCCATTTTTTATGAAGAGTTGTGTTGACATGAATAACGGATTGGTTTTGATAATCATTAATGTCTTCTGCCGAAAGGAATATTGTTAGGAAAGTGTAAAAAGAACTACCAAGGATCTGCAAGGGATATTCCTAATAACTCAACGACTGATCTAGCTCTACCTCGTTAGTTCCAAGCACATGAGACGGATCTGGCTCATATTTCCTCAACATCGACACATGAAACACATCGTGAAGAGAGGACAAATCTGACGGCAATATTAACCGATACGCTAAAGGGCCAATCCTCTCGACAATCTCATACGGACCAACATAACGAGGGGCTAACTTTCCCTTGCGTCCAAAGCGCATCACACTGCGAAACGGAGAAACTTTGAGAAATACACGATCACCAACCTGAAACTCAAGAGATCGACGCCTCTTATTCGCATAACTGCCTTGGAGATCCTGGGCAGCTTTCATCCTTTGTCGAATAAGATCCACATCATCCTTCATTTGCTGCACAAAATCAGGGGCAGATAGCTGCTTCTCCCCCACTTCTTCCCAACATACCGGGGATCTACACTTTCTGCCATACAAAGCCTCGAAAGGCGCCATGCTAATCGTCACTTGGTAGCTGTTATTATATGAAAACTCAACCAAAGACAACGCATCTTGCCAGCTACCTCCGAAATCCAACACAACAGCACGCAACATATCCTCCAACGTCTGGATAGTTCGCTCTGATTGGCCATCTGTCTGGGGGTGATACGCGGTACTCATCGCCAATCTGGTTCCCAAAGCTGTTTGCAAACTCTTCCAAAACCTGGAATTAAACCTCAGATCTCAGTCTGAGACGATCGAAACTGGCACACCATGCAGTCTAACAACAAAATTGACGTACAGCTTTGCCATCTTCTTCAACGAGAAGGTCATCCCATAGGGAATGAAGTGTGCAGACTTCGACAAACGGTCTACAACTACCCAAACCGTGTCGCATCCTCGGCTGGAACGAGGCAAATGCGTCACGAAATCCATCGCAATGTGCTCCCAATTCCATTGGGGCACCTCTAAACTCTGCAACAGACCACCGGGTCTCATCCTTTCGGCCTTTACCATCTGGCAATTCAAACAACGAGCAACGAAACCAGCAATGTCACTATTCAGGCCAGCCCACCAGAAGTGCGGATTTAAAGCATGGTACATCTTCCGTGCACCAGGATGAACGCTATGTCTGCTGCAATGCGCTTCCCGAAGGATCTCCTCCTTCAAATCAATCAAATTGGGCACAACTAACCTGCCACGAAACCTCAAGCATCCATCGGACGAGACGGAATAATCCTCAAGTTCGCCAGCCTTGACTTTCATCTTCAACTCGTGGATAGACGGATCGGTCCTCTGAGCCGCTCGAATGCTGGAAACAATCTGCGGTTCCACTTGGGACGATGAAACCATCACACAATCTTCAGCCGGATAGAACCTCCAACCAGTAGTGTTAAGATGCTCTTGGTCCTTAGAGATATATAACGACGCAAGCATCTCACTAGCCTTCCTGCTCAAAGCATCGGCCACTACGTTTGACTTCCCAGGCTGGTATTTAATCTCACTTTGACACGTTGTCTAGATTGGCCTTTTTCTTGTCCTCATTAGTATATTCATGTCTGGCCTTTGGAAGAAACGGAGGCTCGCCACTTGTTATAGCAGCCGCTAGATTTGGCTTCATTATCTTTAACGGTCCTTATGTGATGACATACCACATGTCATCATCCATACCGCTAAATGTGCTTGCATCCTGATTTTCCAGTCATCATACTCTTCCCTAGAAAACAAAGGAATCTTGTTGTGAGAGATCGACATATTAAGATATAATAAGGCACAAAACACAACTGTTCAATAACTGAGATTTGCCTGCTATGATACCACTTGATGGTCCCAGAAATAGGATCAATAAGCAAATGGGAGTTCAGAAGGGGGGGGGGGGTTGAATGAACTCCTTAGATTTTTGAAATCTTTTAAATGTTTTACAAGCACAGCTTAACTTAAGCCTGAGTTAACAAACTTAAGGTATCTCAGTTTTATGCAAGTTTCTCAGTTAACTTGAAAAGTGCGGAATAAAACCGATTAACTTGTGAACAGTAAATAATAAGCAATATGTAAATGCGTAAAGTAAATAGCAAAGAGATCAGGATTTGTTTCTGGAAGTTCGGACTTCAATGTCCTACGTCTCCCCTTCTTCCTCCTCGGAAGGTTTCACTAGAAGATTTGATGAGAGTAGTCCTTCTACAAACACCCAATCCCGAAGCCCGCAGCTACGAGAACTCCTAGTATCAACACACTAATGCAAGCAGACGTAGCTGCTGGTTTACAACACTTGTATGGTTTTCGAACTTCTTCACAAAGACAGTTCGTTACAGACTCAATAGAATATGACAATGAATACACGATATGAGTACTGTAAAATCCTCTGGTTTCTTAAAACAAAGAAACTCGATTCAAAGACTGAACCAGAGGATGACTTGAAGATATTTCAGTGAATAACAAAGGTTGTATTCTTCAAGTCTTTGAGCTTCGTAAAGATGAATGCAAGGAAAGCTCGTGATAATATTTTGACAGCGTGACCGCAATAGATTGATAGCGCCAATTTGTCTTCTTTCCATTTCAGTGCAAACATATAAAAACGGCCTCTGTATCTCGTACTATTTACCCAAAATAGTACCTACCTTGTCTCCTTAATTCCAGGCAATAGTATGATCCTGATGATCTTTTCCATTTGAGTATACGATCGTATTTGAATCGATTAAACTTGCGCCTAAAATTACTTTGATAATCAGCACTTCCTTCGTCATCGTTGTTAGTGATACTGCGACTGGAAAAATACTTGAAAGAATTCAACTGCTGACACATGTGTGTTTTTCCATCGACTGGTCCTTTGTAAAACCAAACGACTGATTTTCTGGTGCGAAGGCAAAACATTGTCGTATCAACTTATTCAAGCGACATCGTTTTGCTATCAAGTATCACCTGCTGATTAATATCCACTGTAGTCATCTGCTGGAACTAAACAACTGTAGCTACCTGCTGATTTTCCTTATGAGGTGAAACTGCTGATTATCCTCATCACAAAGCCCAACGACTGAATCTTAGCGGTAATTCAATACGCTGTCTTTCCATCATTATCAAAGAGCTATCGTTTTGACTTATCCAAGCGTGTGAGACCTGGATTTGTAATTGAGAATTATCGTTGGAATGAATCGTTAATTAGAGGTTCTGCTGGTTTAAGATCTCTATTTGAGTGTTTGAGTTGCATTTTCGGGTTCCATTTCGTGTGTTGAACAATTCTGGAGATTTCGTATTTTTCGCATAGTTGAGGTACCTGCTGGATGACGTGTCAGCTGGTATGAGAGCTAGCGGCTGGTCGATAGCAAAACAAGTCGAAGCGTGTTTTAGCTCAAGATTCTTGAAACGCCGTCGTTTGCGTGAAGTCTGGTTGCGTTTGTTGTGATCAGCAGATGCTTTAGCGTAGTTTCTTTGAGGGCTAAAACGACTGCGTTTAGATTTGTTGGCGCGACGTCGTTTGGATGTTGCGTCTGGTACCAGCTGGTAGATCGCATGTGAGTTCCTGCTGGTTGATCAGCAGATGTAGATGTCAACGCCGGTCAACTTTCCTGTAGCTCGAAGAGGATGCGTCGTCGTTTCGTTGATGCGACTGGGAGTCCAGCTGCGAGTGAGTTTCGACGCTATTGCTTGCTGCTGGTATTTCGCGAGAGTTAGCGACTGGATGACGTCAGTGGAGCGACGTCGTTCGAATTAGTTGTAACGCTGCGTTTTGAGGTTGCGACTGGATCCAGCAGTGATAAGCGTTGCGTTGTTTTGTCTTGCGACTGGATACCCAGCTGCTGGTTTAGGATGCGACATCGTTTGAGTAAGTTGGTGCGACGCCGTTTTGGAGAACCAGCTGTTAGTTATTTTAGCGATTGTTGGTGAATCAGCTGTTGGTTCTTGCGTCTGCTGGTTTGGGAAATTGTTTGCGTCGACTGGTTTTGTCGGTGGAAAATTATTTGAAGTGATTCCAGTCGTTGCTAGTGCTATTTATAGGAAGACTTGGTCTTCGAATTGTGATATCATTTCCCATACTTAGCAAATATTTCCAGCCTTTCGTTCCTTATCTTTCGAACCCTAGAACACTGTTCAGCCGTGAGCTTTTCCGGCGATTTTCCGTCGTTCCGGTGGTTGTTTTGGCTCGTGCGAGGTAGCATTGGACTCCTCTTGAGAAGCTCTTCCAATTCATACCAGTTTTAGAAGCTGAATTTGGCTAGTTGAGGAACACGAAGTTGCTGCCGTTCGAGTGTTGCGTCGATTTGGTAGAATTACGTTCTGGTTTTCGGTGAGACCTTGTTCCTTGCCTTAGTTTTTAAGCTTTCTATGTAATTGTTGAGGTATATTGGGCAGCTGGTTGAGTGAGACTCCCAGCCGTGAGCTTGATTAGCAACCTGTTAGATTTACGTTGTGTATGCCGTGTGTTTAACAGGATTTTACCAGAGTCTTCGGGATTTCTCGCAGGGTTAGTTGTTGCTCAGTTTAAGGTACGGATTTGAGCTTGTTTTACAGTGAAGTTATGGCTTGGATGAATTGTAGTCGCTGGTATGTGGAATTGCCGTGCCTGCTGGTTGTGTTCTGTTGAGAATTGTGTATGCTATTTGTGTATTTATACACGCATGGTATTCCTTTCCAGTTTTGGTAGTCTTTGTACCATTGTTGCATTGTTATTGTTTTCTTACCAGGATGTGAGGGCGAGCGGCGATACCGCACTCTCATCTCCCTGCTGGGATCGTAGCCACCATGAGCCGAGTGGTTAACTACCACAGTTCATGGGTGAGGCAACAGTAGGTTGAGTTGTTTGATGCGTCCGGTAAGTGGGTGTAGTATCATGGCGAGTGGCTCACTACCACACTGTGAACACACCCCGTGGCCACTGTACGTTGTCGATGATTTTTGGAGCTATGTTTGAGTTCCTTAGCTCCCTTGTAGGTCGAGCTTTCCATTGTTCCTTGGCGTCTCATGCATAGCACCTGCATTTTATTCCTTGCTGTTATTTCTGTTGTATTATTGCTCTCCGTACTGGGGTTTGACCCCATGTCCCTTCGGGGCTTGGTTTGTTTCTTTGTTGCGTTGTTTTCAGGAAACCCAGGTTCTACAGCTGGTCGTGGTTTCAACCCAGCTGGTGGTGCCCCAGGAGGTGGCTAGTGTGTCCCAGTAGCATATAGCATATATATATATGTATCAGTTAGCCAAGGGGATGCCCTGCGCTTTGTTGTTGTACCCGTAGGGGAATATGATACATGTTGGACTTATGTATGCTTTGTTGTTGAATGCTTATGATTTGGGAACTTATTTTAAGTATTGTTGTATTTTAAATTATACGTTTAAAACCGTCGGGCCTAAAAGCGAAAATTTTACCCACTTTTTGATAGCTTCCGCATGTGTTTATCTATTGTGAGCACGAGGCCTGACATTTTTGGTATCAGAGCTTAACATGGGATAAGCTCAATTCCTTTGATCACACTTGAGTCTAGGCACAGTGTTGCGTGTTGCATGTGCTTGACTTATATGACTACGTGCTGCATATTTTGTGTTATATGCTTTCTTTGCTTTATCTGTTCTGTTTTCCTTATCCTGTTGAGTGTTTTAGATGCCGCCTAGACATCGTGGTCGTAGTAGGGGTCTATTCCAGGAATCAGGAGGGCAGAATGAGGATCAGTCTAGTGCGCCTAGTCATACTCTTGAGAGTAGTGGAGAGGAGGAGGCTGTAGCTCCGCCGGCTCCGGTAGAGAGAATGGATGTGGTCATAGCTCGGTTTCAGAGGATGAGTCCTCCTATCTTCAATGGAGATGAGTCGAGTGAGGACGCGGATTCTTGGCTCCATAGCATCATACATCTGTTTGATCGAGCCCAGTATGACGACGATCTCCGGTTGAGGTTGGTGACCCTACTGTTGAGGAAGTCCGCAGAACGTTGGTGGAGAGGTACGTCTAGTACCTTACTGGAGACTGGTGTTGGCATTACTTGGGACACTTTTTACCAGGTCTTCAGACAGGAGTATGTCCCCGACTCCTATGTAGCTGCCCGTGAGCGGGAATTTGAATTCTTGGAGCAGGGTTCGTTGTCTGTGCGCGAGTACGCTCGCAAGTTTTCTGCTTTGTTGGCGTATGTTCCGCATGTTGCTGGCCGGGAGAGGGCCAAGAGCACCAGGTTTGTGGAGGGCTTGAATGGGGATCTGTACCAGAGCGTTTTGACAAGCAAGCCCAAGTCTTATGCTGAGGCCGTGGATACTGCTATCCACATCGAGGAGGGCATGAAGAGCCGTAGTGCGTGCAGGGCGCAGGTGGAGCAAGTGGTGCAGGGTGGTAGGCCCGCTGGTCAGGGAGCTCAGTCGTCCCAGAGTTCTCAGTCCGTGCATTTTCCTCAGCAGCAGCAGCAGCAGGTAGCTCAGCAGCCTGGCCGTCAGAGGATTCGACCCCGCGGTCAGCAATTCAAGAAGAAGTCCGGTTCAGGGTCTTCTGGTTCTGACAGTTCGAGTAGCAGCGGCTCTCGGGCGGAGTTTTGTGGTTTTTGCGGTGGAAAACATTCTTCCACGCAGTGTGTTGGTGTGCAGTGTTCCTGCAACCTTTGTGGTCAGTATGGGCACTTTGCGAGAGTGTGCCCGACAGCTGGAGCACAGCAGACCACGGCCCAGCCTCAGGGTCGTGGGGGTCAGTCTAGGGGCCGTTCGCAGCAGTTTCAGCAACCCCGTTTTGGTGAGGCTCCGTTTAGGCCGTTTCAGCAGCCTGGCCCTTCGCGTTTTGGGCAGTCGTCTCAACCTTTCTTTCCAGGACCTCAGCAGGCTCAGGTTAACGCCTTCACGAGAGAGCAGGCCGAGGAGACACCGAGCCAGGTGATTGGAGGTACATGTCTTGTCTTTGACTTTCCTGCTCGCGTGTTGTTTGACACCGGTGCATCGCATTCGTTTATTTCTGATTCGTTTGTTGTTGAGCATGGGTTGTGTACCGTCCCTTTGAGTGATGTTGTTTCTGTTTCTACCCCCGGTGGTGTGAACCTGTTTTCGCAAGAGATTTTGTTGGATGGTGTGCTGCGGTTTGGTGAGCATGCCTTGTTAGAGAATTTGATCCGTTTGATGCTTTGGGATTTCGATTGTATAGTTGGGATGGATGTGTTGTCCAACTACAGGGCCTCTGTGGATTGCTTCCATGGGATTGTGCGCTTTAGGCCTTTGTCTGGCGAGAAGTGGGACTTCTACGGCCAGGACTCGAGATCGAAGATTCCGTTAGTCTCCGCGATGGAGATGTTCAGCTTGTTGTCCTTGGAGAATGCTGGCTTTATGATCTACGCTTTGGATGCGTCTTCTTC
>KV015594.1:60033-71409 GCA_001598015.1 Dorcoceras hygrometricum
TAATTGGCTAGTCGAGGAACGCGAAGTTGCTGCCGTTCGAGTGTTGCGTCGATTTGGTAGAACTGCGTGGTTTTCGGCTTTTACCAGAGTCTTCGGGATTTCTCGCAGGGTTAGTTGTTGCTCAGTTTAAGGTACGGATTTGAGCTTGTTTTACAGCGAAGTTATGGCTTTGATGAATTGTAGTCGCTGGTATGTGGAATTGCCGTGCCTGCTGGTTGTGTTCTGTTGAGACTTGTGTATTTGCTGCGTTGCATATGTTTATATGCTTGCGTTCCTGCATGTTGCATACACGCATGGTATTCCTTTCCAGTTTTGGTAGTCTTTGTACCATTGTTGCATTGTTATTGTTTTCTTACCATGATGTGAGGGCGAGCGGCGATACCGCACTCTCATCTCCCTGCTGGGATCGTAGCCACCATGAGCCGAGTGGTTAACTACCACAGTTCATGGGCGAGGCAACAGTAGGTTGAGTTGTTTGATGCATCCGGTAAGTGGGTGTAGTATCATGGCGAGTGGCTCACTACCACACTGTGAACACACCCCGTGGCCACTGTACGTTGTCGATGATTTTTGGAGCTATGTTTGAGTTCCTTAGCTCCTTTGTGGGTCGAGATTTCCATTGTTCCTTGGCGTTTCATGCATAGCACCTGCATTTTATTCCTTGCTGTTATTTCTGTTTTATTATTGCTCTCCATACTGGGGTTTGACCCCATGTCCCTTCGGGGCTTGGTTTGTTTCTTTGTTGCGTTGTTTTCAGGAAACCCAGGTTCTACAGCTGGTCGTGGTTTAAACCCAGCTGGTGGTGCCCCAGGAGGTGGCTAGTGTGTCCCAGTAGCATATAGCATATATATATATGTATCAGTTAGCCAGGGGTATGTCCTGCGCTTTGTTGTTGTACCCGTAGGGGAATATGATACATGTTGGACTTATGTATGCTTTTTTGTTGAATGTTTATGATTTGGGAACTTATTTTAAGTATTGTTGTATTTTAAATTATACGTTTAAAACAGTCGGGCCTAAAAGCGAAAATTTTACCCACTTTTTGATAGCTTCCGCATGTGTTTATCTGTTGTGAGCACGAGGCCTGACAAAGCGACATCGTTTTATCGCTATCATTAGATACCAACTGCTGAATGTATTCAAACTCCATCTGCTGATTCCTAGCGGTATTCTAATACGCCATCGTTTAGACTTATCCAAACGCTGTCGTTTTGTATTCTCCAACGGAATATTCTAATGCAACTGCTGATTCTCTTCAAAGACTCTTCCTGCTGATTACCCTGACAGGTTCAACTGCTGATATACAAATGTGCACTCCAACGACTTCGTTCCAACTTACTCGAACGGTGTCGTTTTGCAGTCCTTATCAAAACACGCTAATACTCAAATTCCTGTGTCCGAATCTAGCACACCTGCTGAAATCAAACCATCGACTGATTGCAAACCATCTGCTGAATTCCAACGAATAGTCCAACTGCTGAAATGCACCCCGTAGACTGAAAAAGATCTCCTGTTAAATTCTTGTCTTATTTTGTTATCACCAAAACTAATAAATTTTGTCCTAACAAACGGTTCCCCTAAAAAATAATAATAAAAACCTCAATTTCCAGAAATTGCTGCTTAAAAATAATAAATTTATTCTTAAAAATTTAAGAACTTAAAAATCTTAAATTATTTTCATTCCGGTCGTCCCTAGTCTCGTCCACGCGTCCGTAACTCAAGCAGGCTGAAAAACAAGACATGCATACCATGCAACATAAAAATCATAATTAAATCACATAAAATGACATTTAATCATCTAAAACTATTTTCCCCCTAGTCATGCTTCAATTTCTACGTAATATGGATTTTGGGACGTTACAATATTACATTCCTGGTTCGTAGAGAAGGTAGATCTGCGAGATACCGACGTGTGGGATACGATATTGGGGCACGACCGCCTTTGGATACTTGACCAATTTTCGAAACTTTGAGTGCTTGAGGGGAGGAGGGGACGGCTGCTAGAGTTTGGAGGAGGCTAGTTTGAAATAAATTATGTTTTGGAAATAATGGGGTGACAAGTTTGACCCCTAAAGATGTAATTAAGAAAAGAAAATGATTTTGACAGGTTTGCCCCTCCATTAATTAAAAGCTAATCAAAATTCATAACTTGTTTATAATTATCAATTTTCGAAATCAAGGTCTCCTCATATTTTTAAAACACCTTAAAATCCAATAAAACAGCCCGTATATGCGAAAAACGGGTTCCCCTCAAAATAATCATAAAAACCCCAAATTTTCAGAAACAGTTGCTTAAAATAATATATTTATTCTTAAAAATCTAATAATTTAAAAATCTCTATTAAGATAAATTTATAAGTTTTGGTGATAACAAAAATAAGGCTAAGAACTGAACCTAAGATAAAGATCTGAATGTTAAGTATTCGCTGGAGATGAAGGAAGTATTTCAGATCTGGACTATTGGTATTCGGGAAGAGCATTTATCAGATTTGAGCTAAAAGGATAAGTTATCAGATCAAAAAAGAGCAAATAATATTCAACAGGAATTCAGATCAGAGTATTTCAGATTTGAGTATTCGGGTTATTTGGGTAACCGGGTCAAATATTTCAGTTATCGGGTTAAGGACTTCCGATCAGAGGGTATCATATTTGATTCAGAGGCTACGATAACAGATTCAGTCATATTGGTTCAGAAGGTATATTTCAGATCCAAGCTTATAATATGAGAACAGGCTCAGTTTTGAGCAAAATCTTTTCAGAGTATTTTCAGTTACTATTAGTCAGATTACAGGAATGAAATTCAGATCAAAACAGTTATTTCCAAGGATTCAGATCTAGTAGATTTACGATTTCACAAAGAGGGGGAATATATTCGTAAAGGATATAAGATTTCAGATCTAACAGAGTTGCTGGTTAAAGAATTCAAAAAGTGGGAAAGTTCAGATCTCAGTATGACCTTTATAAGAGGATTTCAGATCTGACAGAGAGTATTGTTTGAAAGAGAATTTTCTAAAAGGGAAAGAGAGCAGATTTCAAATTTTAGAGTTAAACAATTGCAAGCTTCGAATTTCTTCAGATGTTATCATATGATTATTTGAGAGAAATCAGCGGTCACGATTTAAGTAGATAAAGCCTGTTAGAAAATTTGAATTATAGAGACAAGATAAGAGCTACTTTGAGTATAGTTGCACAGTACGCAGAGTTGGTACAATCAATGTTTACCTCATTTGGTATATAAGTCAACTCAGCTCTGACAAGCGCAGATAACCTTTTGCATAGCATTAATGGAGCATTTAATGTGGCGATACAGTGGATATATGCAAGCAAAGGTTGTGTCTACTAGCTAATTATGACCGTTGAAGATGGGAGAGTATAAATAGCTGGAGAATTCAAACGAAGAAGCTCTTGGTGATTTTTGAAAAGAAAAGCTCTCTGATTCTCTCGCTCTCGCCCTTAGTCATTCTTACGCTCACTGGAAATTTTCAAATTCTCAAAAATTCTCTAAGTCCCAGTGTTCAATCTCAAAGAACATTTTCGTTCAAGTTTTCATTAGATAAATCTTCGAGATATCTTCTGGTTTACTTTTGTAAACAGGTTTCATTGTATAGAAACCAGAAGATTTACAGTACTCACTATATCGTGTTCATTATATATTCAGTATTGAGTCTGTAACAAATGTGCTTCTTGAAGCAGTTCGAAAATTACGATTGTTTGTAACCCAGCATTGTTATCTGCGTGTAGTAGAAGATTCTAGGAGTACACTTGGAGCGAGGCTCAGTGATCGGGTGTAGACAGAGGCTGTTTCACCAAATCTTCTAGTGGAACCTTCCTGAAAAGGAAGAAGTGGAGACGTAGGATTTCAAGATCCGAACTTCCAGAAACAAATTCTGAACCCTGCACTTTTACTTATTGCATTGTCTTTATTTTACACAACTGTTCATTGTTTAATCGACTTCTTTTTGCACAATTTTTGTTAGTCGAGAAAACAAATTTAGACTGAGAGCCTCAGATCTGGTCACTCAGATCTGAGTTAAGCGAAGGCTTGTAAAACTGTTTTAAGGTTTCGAAAAATCAAAAATCGATAGAAGTTCATTCAACCACCTTCTGAACTCCTAAACCTATTTTAACTATATTTTCGATTCCATTTATCCTATCAATCTCATATTATTTTCATTCCGGTCGTCCCTAGTCTCGTCCACGCGTCCGTAACTCAAACAGGCTGAAAAACAAGACATGCATACCATGCAACATAAAATCATAATTAAGTCACATAAGGTGGCATGTAATCATCTAAAATTATTTTTCCCATAGTCATGCACTCATTTCTACGTAGTCAGGAAATTCTAGGTGTTACAGACATAGATTTGTTTTATTGCCTATGTTTGACTACATACTTTACTTGTTTTTATTTTTTATCCTAGTGTCTCGCAGATGTCGCCTAAGAGGAGGGGTAGACAATGAAGAAGGTTGCAGAGGAATTTGGGGCTCAGAAACATTTGGATGACGTAGTTCAGCTAGTATTCTTGAGCATAGACGTGCTAGACCAGTTGAGGACGAGGTGGAGCACTTGGCTCACCAAGTCGATGAGATGAAACTAGTTTTGGATAGATTTCAGAGGATGAATGCCCTGACTTTCACAGGTGCTAAGGGAGGTTTGTTAGCCAAAGCCTGGTTGGAGCACATGGAGGTCTGTTTGATAAGGTCAATTATTATTCGGACCGAAGATTGAGTCTGGCGACCTTTCAGTTGAGGGAACATGTGCAGAGATGGTGGAAGAGTACTTCATGGGCTATGAGAGAAATGGGTACAGTGATTTTGTGGGAGAGTTTCTGTTCAGCTTTTAGATAGGAGTATATCCCGAAGTGTTATTATATTGCCAAGGAGCATGAGTTCAACCACTTGGTGCATGGCAGCATGAAAGTGGCGGAGTATGCTCGTTAGTTCTCTTCTCTGCTCTCTTATGTCTCTCATATTGCTAATCAGGAAAGGGCAAAGCCGAATAAGTTCTTGGAGGGCTTGAGGCCAGATCTTTTCCCTTTGGTTTTGGCTGCTTCACCTGCAACTTATGCTGATATGATGAACAGGGCGATTGACATTGATGAGGGCTTGTAGAACATGCAGTCTCAGATTCAGCAACAGGTTGATCAGGGTTTCCACCATGTGCCTTCGGGGATGTATTCTGTTCAGCCTCAGGTGTCTCAACAATCTAGTCGCCAGAGATTTAAGCCCAGAGGGAAGCAATTCAAGAATAAGTCGAGTTCTAGTTCTTCTGATTCAGACAGTTCTTATGGAGGCAATTTGAGGACAACGTTTTGTGGTCAACGTTGTGGTAGGTATCTGATTACTCTATGCATGTGTGTCCTTCTGCGAGGAGTCAACGTTCCTCCCCATCACAACAGAGTCGTCTGGAGGATCATCCCAAAGATAGAATACTACTACTCAGTCTCAGCAACAGTCAGGCTTTTTACAACCTTGAGGGTCTTTCCAGCAGCCTGGGTATTAACAGTTCAGAGGTTGTTATCGGTATCAGTTCTCGGGAACTAAGCAAGATCATGTGCATTCCATGATACGGGAGCAGAATAGTCATGCACCTGGAGGATTTATTGCAGGTACTTGCTGTATATTGATTATCTTGAACGAGTTTTGTTTGACACATGAGCATCACATTTCTATCTAATGTGTTTATTTGTGAGTATGGTATTGATACTACTCAGTTGTGTAATGTTGCGCCCGTGTCTACTCCCATCGGTGTAAGTTTTTTCCCAAGAAATAATTCTGAACTATGTGCTTAAGTTTTATGAGAAGCTTTCGATGGCAAACATGATTAAGCTGGAGATGAGGTATTTGACTGTATCATGGGGATGGATGTCTTAGAGAGTTATAGGGCTATAGTTTAGGCCTCAGTTTGGTGAGAAGTGGAATTTTTATGGTAATGATTCCCGATCTATGATCTCACTGATCTCGCTATGGAGATTTTTGGGATGTTGTCAATTGATTTTGGTATTGAGTTGATGGCAAGTACTGCCCCGATATCGAGAGCCCCATACAGGTTTGCACCAACAGATTTTCGAGAACTCAAGGATCAATTGCGTGATATTTTGGACAAAGGTTTTATTAGATCGAGTGTGACATCTCGGGGAGCTCTGATTTTTTTTCCAAGAAGAAAGATGGGACAATGTGAATGTGCATCAATTTTTTCAGCATTTGAATAAAGCTACAGTGAAGAACAATATCCTCTGCCTTGAATCGATGATTTGTTTGATTAGCTGCAGGGTTCAGCTATGTATTTCAAGATTGATCTTTGTCCGGCTACCATCAGCTCAGGATCTGGGATGAGGATATCTCTAAGACAACCTTTCGGATGAGAAATGTGTTTGTGCATGACGGATTCTTATCCTGCCCCCGGTGGCGCAGCTGAATTTTAAAATTATTTTGCACAGGGACGCTCATATGCAAAAAAACATATCAAGGAAAACAAAACATAAACATTCAAAGGGTGCTTAGATTGTTTAACTTTGGTGACTTCTTGCATGGATCTAGATATTCGAGTATAAGCGGAGATAGCCTTCAACGATTGAACCCCAAGCGACTATGACCTGAGGTTTGTCACACAATTATCTTCTCAGACAACATAGGATTTCCATGCACTAAGCATTCTCGACAAGAAAGCATAGACTCCTACATGCATCTGGACTTCACCCAATCTCACCACCTGATGACCCTCACGAAGTCGATAAACGAGTCAGTGAGGCATGTGAGGACTAGAAATTTATTAATTGGTGATTAACGAAAATAATCAGATCTGGAAAAGGATTAACCAAGGGAGATGTTAACCATCGGGTTTTCAGATTTGAAGGAATTGGTTTTTCTGTTGGTGATTTTCCGATTTTCATATTTGAGGTAGAACAAATCAGATGTGGATAGTTGGTCGCTATCGGGTGGCTTGGAAAAGATCCGAGTGGCGCAAGAGGATTTGGGAAGACATCGGATTTGCGGTGTACCGCTCGGAGAAGGTAAGTCATTAGGATTCCCGCGTGATTGCTAGCAAGAATCAGATTTGAGATGCTCTAGTGACTTTAAGTCGAGGGAACAGATTTGAGTAGTGGAATCTAGAGTTGGAGGTAATGCGACGTCGTATCGTGTTACCAGATTTGACGTTGGTTGAGTGAAATCTGTTCAGAGGGAGTGAGCAGATGTGATCGTCGATTTGGGGAAGTCAAGTGTTGGTCAACATACTGTGTGGACCGGTTCGGTTAGTGAGTTGGTGTAGACGGTGCGGTTTAATGATTTCCGATTTGACCAAATCTGGATGAGTGAGCGAGCCTTTGTCATGAGATCTGTTTGTTGGAGCGGGACTCCAACGCAACGTCGTTTGATGAATGCACGCGAGGATAGCGTAGTAGAGTCAGATCTGAGTTAGAGCTAAGATTTGAGATGGCACCCAGATCTGAGGTAAAGTTCAGATTTGAGTGGTTAACTTTCACTGTATATTTGACTGGGAGATTTAAATATAAGTGTCGAGCAACACTTAGTCGATATTGAACCCGATATTTCTTATCTTCTTCCCTAGAGCTTTGCGAACCCTTACTGTTCATTGAACCCTTTCTCCGTCGATTGTCGTCGATTTACGCCGCCGTTTGGAGCAAGATTGGTGGCGCTGAGCTCGTATCCTTGAGATCTTTCGATTGATACCAGTTTGGAGCTTTAGATCTGTTAGAGTAGATGCCCAACTAGCCAACTTGTGGCGTGTGGGTTTATAGACTCTTGTATATGACAATATTTATATATGATATTCGCATTTTATTTATATGGCATTCTTTACTTTCATTGTGTGTATGATGATTTACAATTACGTTGAGTAAAGACCTAGAATGCACTAAAGTGTATGTTAGATGTGATAGTGGGTATGACGGCTATCATGAAACACATCTAATAGTCACTGTGTATTCTGAACATGTTCTTAGTCGATTGGGCCGTCAAAATGAGGATAAGGCCGCCCGAGCTCGAGACTAGTATCTGCGATGCGAAGTACCATGTTTCATTGGTAGGGAACATTGTGATGTTCTGAGCATGCAGATAGATAGTGACCTAGTGATCTATCGAACTACCCTCCTTCGGACTTTCCAAGTGGTTACCATTTTTCGAGTGGATAAGTCCGAGGTCTTGGTTGTACTGATTAGTCCTCACGACTCGAAACGTCATTGAGACTCTACATGATAGGCGTCTCACTTTGACCCGTTTGTCGACTCACTTGGGGTCATAAGGCGTCGGGATTGGGTGAGACCCCGATGCATGTAGGAGTCGATGCATCGTTGTCGAGGATTCACCGCTCACAGACATGCGTGGATATCCTATGCTATCTGAGGGGATAATATTGTATAAATCTCTGGCCAGAGTACTAGAAGTGTTTTAGGTAAATATGTTTACCTAGTTACACTCGTGATGTCACTATTCGATCTCCAAGATGTATGCATAGCTATCGGATCTATAGCGACTCTCGATTTACTAATGGTCGTTGATCTGATCGGGATATATGGATTGAAAGGACCGTACTATACGCTAACCACGACCAACTGGTTCTTGCAGAAAAGAGGTCAAATCGTGATTTGCCGATGTTGAGGGGAAAACGGTCATTTTGCACTGGGGTTCTGAAAAATGGTTTTTCAGATCATAGCATTCAGTTTTGAAAACTGAGTCGATCGGTCCAATCTGATCGGCGATCGGAGTTAAGGTGAAGTCTCGGTGATGGAGATGAAACGAATGTTCATCCGTTGGACCCGGGCCCGTTGGGCCGGATCCAAATCCATCACTAAGTCTATTTAATATAGACTTAGGACTTAACTTACAACACTAGACTACAACTTAACCCTAAACCTAGAAGTGGCCGCCCCCTTACCTCCTCTCCAAAAGCCGCCGCCGCGGCCGCCGCGGCCGCCTCTCTTCGCCGGAAAATCGTTTCCGGCCAAATTTGACGAGGAGAATCCATCCGCGCAGATCTCGTCAGGCCTTCTAGTGCAGGCTGACGAAGGAATCCCGTCTCCGGTCATGGACCTGATTGACGATATCTACCGCCGCCTACGTGAAGTGCCGTTTTCTTTACGAAACCGGTCGGAGCCAGGCACAAGTTGCCAGCAAGGTAGCAATCTTAAACGCCCTATGAATGTCATAGTATGTGATTTTTATCGTATTGATCGTCTCCCGATATTGTTTTTGTTCTTCCGCTGCCTCGCCGGGAGGCGTGATCCGGATCCCAACAGTGGTATCAGAGCCAAGGTTTTCGGATTTGATCAATGCGATATTGCCATATTGTATCTAATCTCTTAATTTTCAGAATCGGAAAATCAAAATTTTGATTCGGCTGCTGGGACGCCGCCGTGCGCGGCGGCGCCTCTCTCTCAAGCGCATGAGCACGCACGACTTGCGCGCTGGCCGCGCAACGCATGACTTTTCCGGCGCAAGACGTTGCGCTAATGATTGGGCGACGATGGCGCCACTTCACGTGAGGAGGCCGACCGCTGGACGCTGGCGTTGGCTACCATGTGCGTGCGCTGGCTGCGCGATCAAAAGCATGCTGGCCGGCCGCTGCTGTGTCTCGATGGGCGCTGGTTGCTACGCATCATGGTGTGATGGAGACTGGCCGAGGTGCGCACTGGTTGCGCAAGCTTCACGCCGCTGAGGCGCGCTGTTGCGCGCGGCGTCGTGCGCTGCCGCCGCGTGTTTTTCGTGGTGGTGGCGCCGCCGCCGGCCGCCGCTCCGGCGAAGCTCCGGCGATGTCGTGACGGCTGATTTCTTCTAGGGTTTTGTTCGGGCCTGACCCGGGCAGCCCGTGAAGTTTTCGGGCCGGTATTCGATATCGGGCCCGGTTTTGATCGATTTTGAAATTTTAAGTTTTTGGGCCTAGAATTGTTTTAAGCCCAATTTGATACAATTAAAATTAGTAAAATGTGATTTTAATTATAAAATATGATTTTATAAGGAAATATGATTTTGTTGATTAAAATTCGATTTTATCGACAAAATACGATTTTATTATAAAATGCGATTTTATGATTAAAATATGATTTTGCGATAAATAATAGGATTATTTAATTTATGCATGTTAATTAGATTGTCTGCATGATTGGGATGATCGAGAGCCGTGCCCAATTTGTTAGGTGTATGCGATAGGTTTTTGTGATTCGGTTGTATTAATATTTTGATTATCATTTAAAGTGGGCCTGTTTGTGGCCCGTTCCCACCCCTTGATAAATGTATCCCTTGTATGTCATGGTAAATTTAAATGTAAAGTTACTAGATTTAGTGGGAGGACATCCGAAGACGGTGGAGATGATGATCAAGATATTGAAGACCGAAGATCTGTAAAACCGGAAGCTTTGTAATAGGATTGCATTGCATATTGCATCACCCCTAGGATTGGAACCAGGTCCGTGACTGGCAACCACGGACCGCATAGCTCTCGCGATCGATCATCCCAATATTTATATATGTTGATATATAGCTTAGTTGAATCCGCATGTTGCATGTTTTTAAATTTGATTTAAAATATATGCATGAGACCAAAGTTTTTCAAAATTAAAATCCCTCGTTTTAAATATGATTTAAAACTTATATCAAGATAAAAATGTTTATTCGATAAACTAAAGGGTATTTAAAATTGTTTAAAAATCTCCCTACCTTCCATCAATAATGGGTGTACGTCGATGCTACCCGTATACATGGCCCGGCTCATATTATTGAGGGGGTCATGTATGCCGGAAAGCTGTCCACGCCATTGACAACTGTTGTGAGTCGGTGGGAACTCCCTTTAACGTTGGCTCATATTATTGGGGACGTTAAGGGGACCGTCCTTCACGACTCAGCATTGATGGGTCATCTTGACACGTGATAGTAAACGACGTCATATTATTGGGCCCTTACTGGACGTGAGGTGAATACATGAAGGTTGCACCGGTTGCAATCGGAAACTACCTTTCGGGGATCATAGATGGCTGATATTATTCGGGTCCATGGTCGCTTGATTGGGCTCCGTGTACCCACTAAAGAAACCTGTTTTCTCGATTTCATTAGAGGGTGGTGAAATCGTTAAATTAGTGGGAGGGTAATTCATAAAACTAAATGACCATGTTTTATGTCTTAGCGTTTATTATTTATATAGTCAGTAATGCATGTCTGTTTTCTTTCAGTATAACTGCTATAAAATGGTTTCAATGAAAAATCCACTTGCCTGCTATACTGGATAGCAACAGGTTCACCGGTCTGAACTACCAAGACTAGCTCCGCAACCTCAATCTTGTATTGGCTTCGGAGAAACTTCTCTATGCGATAGAGAAGAATCCTCCGAAGTTTGCCCCTGTCGATATCAGCCCTGAGGAGCTG
>KV015594.1:71648-84895 GCA_001598015.1 Dorcoceras hygrometricum
GCAAGAGCAAGAAGCGTTCTGCTCCTGCGAAGGAGGAAAAGTCTGCCAAGAAGCCGAAGGCAAAGGCTTCTAAGCCTAACAAGAGCGATGAAGTTTGCCACCACTGCCACAAGGCTGGGCATTGGAGGAGGAACTGCAAGGAGTACCTCGAGCAGTTGCGAACTGCAAAAGGTATGTTCTATATTGAAATAAATATGTCTCTAAATTCAACTTCTTGGGTACTTGATACCGGATGTGGATCTCATATCTGAAATGATTTGCAGGTGATGACAAGAAGCCGACGTCTGAGAGAGGGTGAGACCCACTTGAGGCTTGGCAATGATGCAAGGGTTGCTGCTATAGCTATAGGAGATGTTTATTTATTTCTGTCTTCTGATTTTAAGTTGTTGTTGAGAAACGTTTTATTTGTTCCAGAATTAATAAAGAACATTATTTCTGTTTCTATGCTTGATAGTGATTGATATTCTTGTATGTTTGCTAATTCGATTTGCAATATTTACAATAATGAATGTCTGATCGGAATTGGGGAACGCGAAAACGATTTATACACCTTAAAATTAAAGGACGTTCCAACTCGCGATGTCGAAGCACATACAACAACGATTAAACGGAAACATGATAACTTGAACCCAGCACAACTTTGGCACGCTAGGCTAGGTCACATTTCCGTAAGTAGGATGAACAAGTTAGTTAGGAGTGACCTGTTTGATCGGTCAGACATTAACTCCCTACCGACTTGTGAGTCTTGTCTAAAGGGAAAGATGACTAAGCAACCCTTCAAGGGCAAGGGTGAGCGTGCTCAAGGCCTATTGGATTTGATCCATACTGATGTGTGCGGCCCGTTTAGTATTGGTACTAAATACGGTCACACATACTTCATCACCTTTATCGATGATTACTCTAGGTATGGGTACTTATACTTAATAAAGCACAAGTCTGAATCCTTTGAAAGGTTCAAAGAATTCAAGGCTGAAGTGGAAAATCAATTAGGCAAAAGTATTAAAGCACTTCGATCTGATCGAGGTGGTGAATACTTGAGTGCTGAATTTAAAGACTATCTGAAAGAGAATGGGATTCTCGCACAGTGGACCCCTCCGGCCACACCACAGCTCAATGGTGTAGCGGAGCGTCGTAATAGGACCTTGTTGGACATGGTTCGATCTATGATTAGCTTCACTGAACTTCCCACCTCGTTTTGGGGCTATACGCTCGAAACGGCGGTAATGTTGTTGAACAATTTCCACACAAAGGCAGTGGATAAGACTCCATATGAGATATGGATGGGCAAACCACCCAAGTACTCATATATGAGGATTTGGGGATGTCCTGCTTACGTGAAGCAGATAGTGGGAGATAAGCTGGATACGAGATCCATCTTATGCTACTTCATTGGGTATCCAAAGAATTCCATTGGATACTACTTCTACTATCCCGGCGAAACAAAAGTGTTTGTTTCTAGGAATGCCCCCTTTATGGAAAGGGAATTTCTACTTGATAGAAAGGGAAAAATAGTAGAACTCGAAGAGGTTCGAGATCCAATCGAAGTTCCAGGTGAGTCTCCTGCACCTACAGAGCCAATACCAGAAATGGTCGCACCTAGGAGATCCGAAAGGGTTCCTAGGGATCCTGAGAGATATGGTTTTCTTCTTGAAGATGATCAAGGTGATCAAGTTGTTGGATCTGATCCAAGAAATTTCAAGGAGGCAATTTCCGATGCTGATTCTAATTTGTGGCTTGAAGAAATGCAGTCTGAGTTTGACTCAATGCATGCTAACCAAGTTTGGACTCTTGTTAACCCTCCTGAAGGGATTGTTACCTATTGGGTGCAAATGGGTATACAAGAGGAAACTTGGGCCTGATGGTAAGGTAATGGCCTACAAGGCACGACTGGTCGCGAAAGGTTACACTCAAAGGCAAGGTGTTGACTATGATGAAACTTTCTCGCCAGTCGCAATGTTCAAGTCAATTAGAATTTTGTTAGCCATAGCCGTCATGGTACGACTATGAGATATGGCAAATGGATGTGAAAACTGGAAGGTAGTTAAAAGCGCTGTGACGTTCCTAGTACTTTATGTTGATGACATTCTACTCATTGGGAATGATGTAGGAATGCTGCAGTCAACTAAAGTATGGTTGTCTAGCAGATTTTCGATGAAGGACATGGGTGAAGCATCCTATATTCTTGGAATACAGATCTATCGGGATAGATCTAAACGGATGCTCGGACTCACCCAAGCTACCTACATCGATACCATACTTAAGAGGTTCTCTATGGAAGAGTCCAAGAGAGGACACCTACCTATGTGCCACGGGGTCACTCTATCCAAGTCTATGTGTCCAAAGACTGATGAGGAGATAGAGAGTATGGCACGTGTACCATATGCCTCGGCTATAGGTAGTATTATGTATGGCATGATCTCGACTAGACCGGATGTCGCATATGCTCTGAGTGTCACGAGCCGCTACCAGGCCAACCCCGGCCAATTGCATTGGAAGGCTGTGAAGGATATTCTTAAGTACTTACGAAGGACTAAGAATATGTTCATGGTCTATGGGGGTGGTGAACTGAAACTGGAAGGCTACACTGATTCTAGCTTCCAGTGTGACGTGGATGATTCGAAATCAACCTCTGGATTTGTATTCATGCTCAATGGTGGTGTTGTCTCTTGGAAGAGTTCAAAGCAAGACACCATCGTGGATTCAACCACTGAGGCTGAGTACATCGCAGCATCAGCTGCTGCTAAGGAGGCCGTTTGGATAAGGAATTTCGTCCAAGAGTTGGGCGTCATTCCTAATGGAGTTGGTCCAGTCCCGGTGTACTGCGACAACACGGGTGCCGTTGCGCAAGCAAAGGAGCCCAGGTCTCACCAAAGATCCAAACACATACTGAGGAAATACCACATAATCCGGGATATTGTGGCTAGAGGTGACATAGCAGTTGAGAGAGTCGCCTCTGCAGACAACGTTGCTGATCCACTTACGAAGCCCTTGCCTGGACCGTTGTTTGAAAAACATCGCGAAACAATGGGACTGCGTCTGATGAGTAGTTGGCTTTAGGGCAAGTGGGAGATTGTTAGAGTAGATGCCCAACTAGCCAACTTGTGGCGTGTGGGTTTATAGACACTTGTATATGACAATCTTTATATATGATATTCGTATTTTATTTATATGGCATTTTTTACTTTCATTGTGTGTATGATGATTTACAATTGCGTTGAGTAAAGACCTAGAATGCACTAAAGTGTATGTTAGATGTGATAGTGGGTATGACGGCTATCATGAAACTCATCTAATAGTCACTGTGTATTCTGAACATGTTCCTAGTGGATTGGGCCGTCAAAATGAGGATAAGGCCGCCCGAGCTAGAGACTAGTATCTAGTATTTTCTTGTGTTTTCTCTTGCAAATACTTTTCAGGCATTCTTCACTCAGTTTCCGACGACAATGGCATCATCGCTAATCAGCAGCAGCCATCACATTGATTTTGACTCTGTTTTTGGCATGGAAGATGCGAGTCTAGCACCGATGTTTGAATCTTTGATTACGACGGGATTAAAGGAATTTTTGGGTTGCCCCGCCATATTTTATGAAACCGCTCTCACCGAGTTCTTTGCTAATGGTTCTGTCAGAGATGGACTTGTAGTCAGCACTATTGGGGGAACTGCCGTTGAAATCTCTGAATCAGTTTTTGCAGCGACATTTGAGCTACCTTCTGAGGGTCTGACAGATTTATCAGATGTGCCGAAGAATATTGTATTTGATGCTCGGAGCTTATTTTCTGACTCCAAAGAGCAGGTTACGTGTTTCAAAAATGAATTGAAAATAGAATATCGCCTGCTTCACGATATTCTAGCAAAAACAATCTACGTCAAGGCAGGTTCCTTCGATTACTGATTAGTCCTCACGACTCGAAACGTCATTGAGACTCTACATGATAGGCGTCTCACTTTGACCCGTTTGCCGACTCACTTGGGGTCATAAGGCGTCGGGATTGGGTGAGACCCCGATGCATGTAGGAGTCGATGCATCGTTGTCGAGGATTCACCGCTCACAGACATGCGTGGATATCCTATGCTATCTGAGGGGATAATAGTGTATAAATCTCTGGACAGAGTACTAGAAGTGTTTTAGGTAAATATGTTTACCTAGTTACACTCACGATGTCACTATTCGATCTCCAAGATGTATGCATAGCTATCGGATCTATAGCGACTCTCGATTTACCAATGGTCGTTGATCTGATCGGGATATATGGATTGAAAGGACCGTACTGTATGCTAACCACGATCAACTGGTTCTAGCAGGCACTATCAGTGATACCTAGGGGATCATGGGGCGATGTTGCTAGACGCTTTTACCATGATCCGTTGGGCAAGTCTGGGATTAAGATTCCGGAGCCACAATGGTTGTGGGCCCACGGCTAGCTGTATCCCTGAACCATTGAGGGTCACACAAGTACTGGATTCGAGATTCCCGCACCGGATACTCAGCTCAATGTGTTGAGCATACGAAGAGGATTTTGGGGAGTGCGACTTCCTAAAAGTCAACAGAGGTCAAATCGTGATTTGCCGATGTTGAGGGGCAAAACGGTCATTTTGCACTAGGGTTCTGAAAAATGGTTTTTCAGATCATAGTATTCAGTTTTGGAAACGAATGTTCATCCGTTGGAGATCTGATCGGCGATCGGAGTTATGGTGAAGTCTCGGTGATGGAGATGAAACGAATGTTCATCCGTTGGACCCGGGCCCGTTGGGCCGGATCCAAATCCATCACTAAGTCTATTTAATATAGACTTAGGACTTAACTTACAACACTAGACTACAACTTAACCCTAAACCTAGAAGTGGCCGCCCCCTTCCCTCCTCTCCAAAAGCCACCGCCGCCGCCCGTCGTGCGCCGCCGCCGCTCTTCGCCGGAAAATCGTTTCGGCGAAATTTGACGAGGAGAATCCGTCCATGCAGATCTCGTCAGGCCTTCTAGTGCAGGCTGACGAAGGAATCCCGTCTCCGGTCGTGGACCTGATTGACGATATCTACCGTCGCCTACCGTGAAGTGCCGTTTTCTTTACGAAACCGGTCGGAGCCAGGCACAAGTTGCCAGCAAGGTAGCAATCTTAAACACCCTATGAATGTCATAGTATGTGATTTTTATCGTATTGATCGTCTCCCGGTATTGTTTTTGTTCTTCCGCTGCCTCGCCGGGAGGCGTGATCCGGATCCCAACAAGATCGACGAGTTGAGAGAGCGTGAAGTAGTTGCAGGTTCGAGCATCTTCGTGATTGTTGTCCAGTGGTTCTTTAGTTCTTGAGGAGCTTTGGGTAAATGATTTCTTGATGAACTAAGCTTTGATTTAGAGCTGGATAGCTCTCTATTGAGTTTAGGTAGCTGTTTTAGGCTACGCGGCTTTAGGTTGTAAGCTGTTCAAGCTTGGACATGAGCTGATTGCTAGATGCTTTGACAGATTTGAGCTTTTAAGCAGCCTTATGTTCGAGCTCGTCGAAAGCTGCTGGGACAGTAAACCTGAGCGGGTTGTTGGTGCTCTATCTTCGTAAGATCTGTTGAGGTATTAGCTACTGAGGAAGGTACGGATTTGAGCTTATTTAAACAGCTTAGGCATAAACATGAGAATATTTCCAGTGTGTTGAGAATGCTGTGATGAGTGTTTACATGAACAGATTTTGCTTAATTGTGATTAGCTACTGAGGAAGGTACGGATTTGAGCTTATTTAAACAGCTTAGGCATAAACATGAGAATATTTCCAGTGTGTTGAGAATGCTGTGATGAGTGTTTACATGAACAGATTTTGCTTAATTGTGATTTGATTATCTGTTCTGTTTACGTATGATTTATGTATGTTAGTGAATTGATATTGCTTGGCATCCACGCATATATATTGAGCCTGAATTTGATTGATGCCCGAGTCGAGCTAGCATTATGATTGGTCGGCTGAGTTGTCGTGCCTGAAAGGTACAATGCTATCATCGAGGTGGTGGCCGGCCGAGTCGTTGCGTCTGAATACCACTGAGCTGTGATGGTCGACTGTGTGTCGCTCCTGAAGATCACGGATCGATGATTTCCACCAGCTGACTGGCTGTGCGTGGTGTTGAGGCTCCATTTTATTGCCAGCTGTGTTGTTGGCCTTGATTACAGATGTTCTTTGGTACCTTCATGCATATCATGACTTGAAATATTGCATTTTTTATGAACAGCTGTTTTATGAGTGCTCTTCGTAGTGAGGTCTGACCTTGTTTCCTTTCCCTGTTTTTGGGCTGCTTTGGTTTGTGTTGGCATTTACAGGATCTTCAGGTAATCCAGCTGGACCGAGTGGAGCGTCGGCTGGTAGATCCCCGTTCTGAGTCCCAGATATATGTATTATGTATTGAACCAGGGTATGCCCTGTGTTACTGTGTATTGGGGATCTGTATTTGATGCATACTTGGATTTATTGTATGTTGTTGATGTTTTGGATTTTGAGTTAAATACTTATTTTGATTATTAACTTATTTTGGATGATATTTCTGTTCAGGCCCAAAAGGAAAATTTTAGCCCATATTTATAATGCTTCCGTGAAATTATGATTAAATGAGTAATTAACTGTTATTAGCACACATGGCCTGACATTTTGGTATCAGAGCTTAAACTGGGATAAGCTCGATTTCTTTTTCATCACACTCGAGTATAGGCACAGAGTTTGAGCTTTTGATTTTGATTGACTCTGTGATTTTGATTGCTTGCCTCAGTGATTTAGCTGCTAGTTCGTACCTCTGAGATTTTGGTAGATGCCGCCGAGGAGAGGTAGGAGTAGAATCGCTAGGCAGACTGGTGAGGAGTCTAGAGCTCCGGGCAGTGATGAGGATGTTGAGCAGTAGAGTATACTATTGCGTCGTCGCGCTAGACAGATGGAGGTAGAGGATGCGACTAGACAGATTGGCGAGATGGAGCTAGTTCTTGCTAGGTTCCAGAGGATGAATCCCCCGACATTCACTGATGCCGAGGGTGGTCTGATGGCTGAAGGCTGGTTAGAGCATATGGAAGAGTTGTTTGATGTGGTGGAGTACTCTCAGGAGAGGAGATTAAAGTTAGCCGTTTTGCAGTTGAGGGAGAATGCTCAACGCTGGTGGAAGGGTACTTCACGAGTCATGAGAGAGAGTGGTACTCTGATTTCTTGGGAGAGCTTCGGTGCAGCTTTTCAGCAGGAGTATACCCCTGAGTCCTTCTACAATAACCGGGAGCGAGAGTTTGATAATTTGAAGCAAGGGAACTTGAGGGTGGCTGAGTATGCTAGACAATTCTCTTTGCTTCTGTCGTATGTTCCCCATGTTGCTAACCAGGAGAGGACGAAGAGGAACAAGTTTCTGAGGGGTTTGAGGCCTGAATTGTTCCGTATGGTATTGGCTGGTTCTCCTGCGACTTATGCCGAGGCCGTGGATAGAACGGTGGATATTGATGAGAGTCTGTTGGAAGCGTAGAATCTGGTTCAGCCGATAGCTGGATGCACTTTTCAACCTGTGCCGAAAGAGATGCCATCGTTTCAACCTCCTCAGACGTCGCAGCAGTTTAATTGCCAGAGGTTCAAGCCTCATGGGAAGAAGTTCAAGAGACGATTGAATTCATGTTCTTCTGGTTCCGTGAGTTCTGGTAGTAGTGGCTCTGGAGGAGTGATGTGTGGAAAGTGCGGAGGTCGCCATATGACTACACAGTGCCGTGGAGTTCAGGATCTTTGCCATAATTGTGGGCAGCCTGGACATATTGCTAGGGTGTGTCCGAGGGGAGCACAACCTTCGAATCAGTCGCAGCAAGGTTCAGCTGGTAGTTCTTTGCAGAGACCGTAACCTTTTGCTCAGTCCCAACAATCAGGATTCCAACCATGTGAACCGTCTAGGTTTGGAGGGTCTTCTAGACAAGTTTCCGGTACCGCAGCAAGCTCAGGTGAATGTCTTGATGAGAGAGAAAGCTGATGATAGGCCTGAAGGAGTTATTGCAGGTACTTGTGCTATCTTTGATTTTCCTGCACCAGTTTTATTTGATACAGGAGCATCACACTCTTTTATCTCTGATTTGTTTGTGTATGAGTGTGGGTTGAGTGTTACCCCATTGTGTGATGTATGTCTTGATGAGAGAGAAAGCTGATGATAGGCCTGAAGGAGTTATTGCAGGTACTGTGCTATCTTTGATTTTCCTGCACCAGTTTTATTTGATACAGGAGCATCACACTCTTTTATCTCTGATTTGTTTGTGTATGAGTGTGGGTTGAGTGTTACCCCATTGTGTGATGTTGTCTCTGTATATACCCCTGCTGGCATGAGTTTGTTGTCCCGTGAGGTGGTGTTGGATTGTGTGATTAGATTTGATAAGAATGAGTTGGTGACTAATTTGATTTCTCTGGAGATTAGAGATTTTGATTTCATTTGGGTATGGATGTGTTGTCTGATTATAGAGCAACTGTAGATTGTTTCCATGGTGTGGTGAGGTTTAGACCTCAAGTTGGGGAGAAGTGGGATTTCTATGGTGCTGATTCGCAATCTAAGATCCCACTAGTGTCTGCCATGGAGATGTTCAGCCTGTTGTTGCTAGAGAACTCTGGGTTTATGATTTTTGCCCTTGATGTTTCCCGAGAATCGCGGATAGAGTTGAGTGATGTTCCGATTGCACGAGAGTTCCCAGATGCTTTCTCGGACAAGATTCCAGGATTCCCTTCGAGACGAGAGATTGATTTCAGCATAGAGTTGGTGCTAGGAACAACCCCGATTTCTAGAGCTCCGTATCGGTTGGTGCCAGCTGAGCTGAAGGAACTCAAGGATCAGTTGCGTGATCTTTTGGAGAAAGGATTTATTAGGCCGAGTATGTCGCCTTGGGGAGCTCCGATTCTCTTTGTAAAGAATCGCATCTTTCGTGAGTACATTGATCCTTTTGTGATCATCTTCATAGATGATATCTTGGTGTACTCGAGGAGCTATAGAGAGCATAAGGAGCACTTGAGGCTGGTGTTGCAGAAACTGAGAGACTCACAGCTGTAAGCGAAGTTCAGCAAGTGTGAATTTTGGCTGGATAAGGTAATCTTTTTGGGTCATGTCATTTCAGCACAAGGTATTTCGATGGATCCTAGTAAGGTCTTAACTAGGAACGACCTAGGAATGTTTCCGATATCCGTAGTTTCTTGGGTTTGACTGGCTATTACAGACGTTTCCTTCAAGGTTTTTCTTCGATAGCCAAGCCGATGATGCAATTGACCCAGAAGGATAGAAGATTTCTGTGGACAGATGAATGTGAGTCGAGTTTCCAGTTGCTTAAGGAGAAGTTGACTACTGCTCCTGTGTTGGCTTTGCCTTCGGGTTCTGGAGGTTTTGTCGTTTGTTCTGATGCTTCTCTGAATGGTCTGGGTTGTGTGTTGATGCAGAACGGGAGAGTGATAGCTTATGTGTCTCGACAGTTGAAGCCCCATGAGACGAGATACCCCGTTCATGATCTAGAGTTGACCGCCATTGTTTTTGTGTTGAAGATTTGACGTCATGACTTGTACGGTGAGAAATTTGTGGTGTACACGGACCACAAGAGTTTGAAGTATATATTCACTCAGTCAGATCTGAATATGAGGCAACGTCGTTGGATGGAGTTGCTGAAGGATTTCGAATGTGAGATTCAGTATCAGCCTGGGCGGATGAACTTAGTGGCAGATGCTTTGAGTAGAAAAGCCCATCCTGCGATGTTGACGTCGATGAGTATATCCAAAGTACATGACGATTTGGGGACTTCTGATTGCATTTTCAGTCGAGTGATCAGTACTTCGTGGTTTCTTCTCTTCAGGTTGAACCACAGATTGTTGCAGACGTTAGAGCAGCGCAGATTACTGACCCGTATATTCATGAGTTGAAGATTAAGGCCCAGAATGGTCAGTCGGAAGATTTTGCTGTTGCTTCTGATGGATGCTTGAGATTTCGTGGTAGATTGGTTGTTCCGAATTTGATTGATTTGAAAGAGACTATCTTGAACGAAGCCCATTGTAGTCGTTATAGTGTGCATCCGAGCGAGAAGAAGATGTATCATGCCTTGAAGTCTCACTACTGGTAGGAAGGTATGAGGAATGACATCTCTGGATTTGTAGCTCGATGTCTGAACTGTCAACAGGTCAAGACCGAGAGAATGATACCTGGTGGATTGTTACAGAGTTTAGAAGTACCTCAATGGAATTGGGAGCACATCCCCATGGATTTTGTGACGCAATTACCTCGATCGAACAAGGGATGTGATGCGAATTTGGTGGTTGTTGATAGACTTTCGAATTCAACCCATTTCATTCCCAATGATGTGAGGTGTTCCATGAAGAAGATGGCAAGACTATACATCGACCATGTGGTTAGATTGCATGGAGTGCTGGTTTCGATAGTGTCCGATAGAGATCCATGATTTACTTCCCGATTTTGAAAGAGTTTGCAAGCAGCTATGAGTACATCTTATCACCCGCAGATAGATGGCCAATCTGAGAGGACCATTTTGGAGGATATGCTGCGAGCAATAGTGATGGATTTCAGCAGTAGCTGGCAGGATTCTCTGTCTTTAGTCGAATTTTCGTATAACAACAGATACCAAGTGACTATTGGGATGTCACCATTTGAGGCTTTGTATGGTCGAAAGTGTAGATCACCAATTTGTTGGGAAGAAGTTGGTGAGAAACAGTTGTCCACTCCTGAATTTTTTCAGCATATGAAAGACCAGATTGAGTTGATTCGGAGTAGAATGAAAGCTGCACAAGATCGACATGCTAGCTATGCTAACAAGAGATGTAGACCTATGGAATTTGAGGTTGGCGATCGAGTATTTCTGAAAGTTTCTCCTTTCAAGAGAGTGATGAGATTCAGATTTAAGGGTAAATGAATTTGAGGTTGGCGATCGAGTATTTATGAAAGTTTCTCCTTTCAAGAGCGTGATGAGATTCAGATTTAAGGGTAAATTGGCTCCTAGATTTGTTGGTCCCTTTGATATTGTTGAGAGGATTGGGTCTTCTGCTTATAGATTGCAGTTGCCTAATGAGTTAGCAGCGATGCATGATGTGTTTCATGTGTCAATGTTGAGAAAATATGATCCAGATCCGTCCCATGTGTTGAGAACCGATGAAGTGGAGCTAGATCAGACCCTGAGCTATGTTGAATATCCAGTGCAGATTTTGGATAGGAAGGAGAAGCAATTGAGGAATAAGACTATTCCGTTGGTGATGGTCCAATGGAGCAAGCATGGCAGGGAATAAGCTACCTGGGAAGTTGAAGAAAATATGAGACAGGAGTGGCCTCATCTGTTTGAGCGATGACAGTAGATTTCCAGGTAAATCTTTTGGATTGTGATTCGTGCTCTGAGTCATTTTGTGCTCATGAATTGTGGTTTTGTTAAGCATTGAGTCATGCTGGACAAATTCTTTGTCTGAGTTTTGGTGAATTTCTAGTGTTTTCTGTGATTCTGATCTATTACTGTAAGTTGATTTCGAGGACGAAATCCATTTCTAGTGGGGGAGATTGTGAGGACTAGAAATTTATTAATTGGTGATTAACAAAAATAATCAGATCTGGACAAGGATTAACCAAGGGAGATGTTAACCATCGGGTTTTCAGATTTGAAGGATTTGGTTTTTCTGTTGGTGATTTTTGGATTTTCAGATTTGACGTAGAACCGATCAGATGTGGACTGTTGGTGTAATGCCCGAGATTATTATGTCGTGATTAAGGAAATTGGACATTCTGAACATTAGATTAGTGATGAAGTTTGATTGAGGATTCTCGAATTTCTTCTGGAAATGTTATGCTTCGAATTAGAACTCTTCCAGATGAAAGCTGGTTGAAATTCAAAGTGAATTAAGGAAATTAAGGAGGAATCTGTTTTGTGTAAGTGTTTAGAAGAGAAACGCTGCCGTTTTGAATGAAGTCTGGTGCGTTGCGTGAATTGGCGCGAGCATATGATGAAACAGTATCGTTTTGTTAAGTGCTAAGTAATCCAGTCGATGCGCATAATTTGATTCCCACACGTAAACACCAGTCAATGCTACTGTAGCTTGCAGCTGGTTTGCGAGAGAGTTAGCAACCAGATTTGATGACGTCAGTTATGCGATGTCGTTTGAATTAATGGAAACGCAGCGTTTTGATGCAACGACTGATTGTCCAGCTTTTGATTTGAAAATAGTCGAGGGTTTGTTGTGTCTGCTGGTTTAACCTGAAACGACCTTCACCTCGACTCTCATTTTCTAATAAGATAAATGCGGAAATATTTTTTTTTTTTATAGTAAAACTATTCAACGAATATGTTCATGTAAAATTACTAAGAATTTTGTCTCACTAATGAAAAGCATTAAGGCGTTTTAAACATGAGAATATCAAACACTCGCTCTCGATAAAACATCCAGAATAATAATAACATATTTCAACATAAACCATAACATTGTAAACATTTGCGGAAACGAATAGGTCGCTGGGTATGTGCGCCAGACTGCGGTCCACTCAGAGGTCTTGCCCCTCGATCCCGGTCTCAGCTTCATCTGCACAATTCAAGTATAGTGAGTCTAAAGACTCAACAAGTACAAAACTGGTTAATAACGAATACTACATATTACATGCACATGCATAAAATATTTGTACTCGAATAATTTTCTCAAACCTTTTATGCATAAGAAAACATTTTTCTCAAATCATTTTCTGTAAAAATTCATACATAGGAAATAATCTCATAAAAAGAAATTTCTAATACATGCTCATGTATCAAAAGTAGTCATATTTAAAATACACTTTAAATCTCAACTTCAGAACTTAAATAAACTTTAAACATTAACATTTACTTCAAAACTCAACAATAAAGTGCATTTAAATAAACCTTTAACTTTAAAACATCCATTACACATCAAGACATGAATAACATTTATCCTCAAACATTTAAGTGAAGTTTGTTCATTGCTGCGACCCCTCTGTTCGCTTGATCAAGCTATAAACCATAGTACTAGGCTGGAATAGCTATACGGACCTCATGCGCCGTAGTCACTATCCCCCTACAATATGGCTCTACGGACCTCATGCGCCGTAGTCACCATATTCCTCTACGTCTTGGTCACAACAACTCACATTCCTCAAAACATTTTTCTTCTCTTCATTTAAAACATCAAACGTCAAATATCATGCCATAAATCATCATAAACTCAACCATTTCATTTTTAAAAAGCTTGCTGCCCGTAAACATGCCTACGATGCATTTGAAAATAAATAAGGTTTTAGCCAA